>LZPO01066543.1:28452-42321 GCA_001675575.1 Neotoma lepida
GGTAATATTTTCTTTGGTTTTAGCTTTAATTTTCTGCATCACTAATTTTGTAGATTCTTGTAAGATACTTATTTTTCATATAATCCCACAAAGGAAAAATGCATCACAGAATTTCTAGTTGGATCCCGGACATAACAGGTAAGTTGTTTGGGGCATATGCTGAGGATATACTCCATGTAGTTTAACTTAAGTCTGTTTCTTGACTGTGTTCACAAGAGGGAAAGCAAGTGCNACTAGCATCAAACTAAGGCTTTTGTTTGAAGTTCTGGTAGAAATCCTGTCAGCATTTGAATACAAATCTAACCAGAACATCAGTTATGTCTTCTTTCCTTCTTTATACACACTGAAATAGGATTTCTGAAGAATTTGGAACTACATTTTTCCTTTCCATAATGATAAGGAAGCACCTCCTGCTGACCCACTCATGGTTAATTCTTTTAAAAATATTTGATTATGTTTATTCTTAAGATATAGAGATGATTATTTTTTGCTTATCTTAGCTCTTACTGCCTTTACTTTGGTTCAGGTTTCCTCTCTCACTTGTTGTCATATCACATTTAAATATCTGAGATTTTTCCGTATAGACACCATATGGAGATTTGAATAAGAATGACCCCCAGAGGCTCACATGCCTGAATGATTAGTCATAACGGAGTAACACTACTTGAGAAGGATCAGGAAGTATGTCTTTGTTGGAGAAAATTGTTACTTAGGTGGGCTTTGAGGTTTCAAAACCCAATGCCAGGCACCATCTCTCTCTATTTACCTGTTGATCAGGATATAGCTTTCAACTACTTCTCCAGCATCATGTCCACTATACCTGCCTCTATGGTACCCACCATGATGATAATGAACTAAGCCTCTAAAACTCTAATGAAGTCTCTGATTAAATTCTTTCTCTGGTAAGAGTTGCCTTGGACGTGGCATCTGTTTATAGAAAAAGAATAGTGACTAAGACATAAATTGTTACTAGGNGTGGGATATTTATGTGATAGGCTTGACTATGNCATTTGTTGGAGAAACATGGAAGACTTTGGGTCTTTGGTCTAGAAAAGTGGTTGGATGCTTAAAGGGGGACTTGTAGGAGCATGGAAAACAGTTCTGAGAGCAATTTGAACATGAAGGCAAGCTTCAAATTTTCCATAGAGGAAGAATAATAATAAATGGCCTTGAGATCATTCTTGTGATATTTTGGCAAAGAATATGGCTGCTTTTGCCCTTGCCCTAAAAATCCACCTGAGGCTAAATTGAAGAATTTGGATTAATGACATTGACAGAGGAGATGTCAAGACAGCTTATACTGACTGTTTCATGTGGTTGTTAGTGGTCACTCTATGCAAATCCACAGTGAAAAGGAGAAAGTGGTACCAGGAGAAATACAAAATGTACAGTTTGAGGAGAAATACAAAATGTACAGTTTGAGGAGAAAAGGCGCATCAGGAAGTGTAATGCAACTAAGTTCAGTGTTCTAGGAAATAAAACATTTAAAGAAAAGTCTGATGCTAAATGGAATAAAGGGGGTGATGACATCAGGTCAATACTCCATTCACTTAAGCTTCCAACCTGTGAACAGGAATTAAAGGAAGCTTAAACAGTGATAGAAACCATTGGAAAAAGAAAGTGAGGACAGTTGTGTTTTAGGAGTGTCCCTGCATGGAGGCCCAGAGAGGCCACTGCTTAAGACTATGATGATAAAGCCAGGACTGCCTTGGGAATCAAAAATGATGAAGATACCAGAGTCATGGGACACCCCACGAAGGAAGCTGCTGACCAGGTTTGGAGCCAACTCAAGAGAGAGAAATGTGTTGTAGTCCACAAGGCTGAATGAAATTGGAGATCTGAAGAGTGTTTTGACATTATACATGGAGGTGAAGAATTTGGAGTTTACCCTGTAGAGCGAATCTTAAANNGTCTTATTAATTGAAAACACCAGGCCAGGTATTGAGGTAAATTCTGAATGATCAGAGAGACAGAACAAGCCACAGCCAACCTCACCTNGCCAACTCCTCAGCTGA
This sequence comes from Neotoma lepida, assembly GCA_001675575.1. Taxonomy (NCBI): domain Eukaryota; kingdom Metazoa; phylum Chordata; class Mammalia; order Rodentia; family Cricetidae; genus Neotoma; species Neotoma lepida. The sequence continues at coordinate 30,468 of LZPO01066543.1, forward strand.
TCTTGTTTCCTCAGACTGCAGACTTCTGAGTCTTCACCCAAATGAATCTCAGCTGAACTGCTGCTCCAAGCCTGAAAGCTTAAGAGGCCTTCTAGCTTCTGGTTTCCACACCTTATATACCTTTCTGCTTCCTGTCACTACTTTCTGGGATTAAAGGCATGTGTCTTTCTCAAGCAAAGACATGATATCTCAGGTGCTGGAATTAAAGGTGTGTGCCACCATGCCTGGCTGTTTCCAGTGTGGCCTTGAACTCACAGAGATCTGGATGGATCTCTGCCTCGGGAATGCTAGGATTAAAGGCGTGTNCTACCACTGCCTAACCTCTATGTTTAATCTAGTGGCTGTTCTGTTCTCTGACCCCAAATAAGTTTTATTAGGGTACACAATATTTTGGGGGACATAATATAATCACCACATTACCCTGTTCAGTTTTGGTCTTGATTTGGTCTAGTATTTCCTCACTATGCTTTGCTCCCTTTCTTCTCTTTTAGAATGGCAATGTATATTCTGTGCCATTGTATGCTAAAGTATGTGGTCTGCTTTTTTATTTTGGCTTTTCAGAGACTTTGAGTTAAAAGATTGCCCCTAGTTTCATAAGATTCATTGAGATTTGACTTTTGAAACAGTTGAGACTGTGAAAGACTTGGGGACTTTACAAGTTTTATTGAATACATTTTTATATTATAGTACAGTTACAAGCCTAAGGGGGCCAGGGAGTGGATGTGGTGGTTTGAATAAGAATGGCTTCCANAGGCTCATATATTTGAATGATTAGTCATCAGAGAGTGCCACTATTTGAGAAGGATTAGGAGCTGTGGCTTTGTTGGAGGAAGTGTGTCACCTGGGTGGACTTAAGGTTTCAAATACTGGTTCCACATCCAGTCCTGCTCTCTCTGTCTGTGAATTAGGATGTAGCTCTCAACTACTTCTCTAGCACCATGCCTGCCATGCCTATCACCATATTTCTTATCATGATGATAATGGACTGAACTTCTCAAACTGTAAGCAAGACTATAATTAAATGCTTTCTCTTATAAGAGTTGTCTTCATCTTTTCACAGCAAGAGAACTGTGGCTAATACACATTGTATACCAGGTCACTCATTCTTTGCCTGTGTTGGACCAGAGAGAGGGATTCTTTCTTACCTCACAACACTTGTGCTTGGTTGACCCTTTATAAGCTGTTGTTTCCTGCAGTAGCAAACACAATCAAGCTCCTGGACAGAACAAGAGCCTCTTCAAACACTTTAGCACTTTAGTTTTAATGTGGTGAGGGAGGAGGACACAAGATTTTCTGTATGATCCCTACTACTGATGACATATTTTTTGAAATGTATATATTGAGATCCCCTTCAAGGAAAAGAACAATCTACAAGGAACTTCTTGTCCATGTAGTTATTATTTAAATGTAAATGTATTTCATCTTTTCTCAAATGTCTTCTTAACTGACATTACTGACAGACACAGGGTCATCTTTGATAGTTTTTGTCATGTTCTTCAAATGTCAAAAGAATCATAATGGGAGTTTAATATCCATGTCATTTCTATGGGAAAATAATCTATTTTTGTGTTCAATTTGGTACACAAATTCACATCTCTAAGATTGTTATTGTTTCCTTGAATTTTAATAGTTTACTCCTTCTATGATGTCTTGTGATAAGAAAAAGAGGCAATTGATCTCAACAATAACCAAGTGAATCTATTTAGCCATCAAAACATACCACACACTGATTTCCATAAAGATAACAAATCTGGAAGTTAAGTATTATTGATAATTTAGTAGCGAATACATGCAAAGCAGCTGAAANTCACCCAGCCTTGTAGAGTAGAGTCAATGCCGGAGTCAGACTATTAGATTCTGGAGGTCATGAGTCTTTCCTCTAAAACATCACTTTTAGGAAGGAGTTCGAGCAAATAATACTGTATTGTCATAGACCCAGCAATAATACTTTGTTTCATGCTGTGTAAAATGACTATCTTTTTGGTATATAAAACAACATGACATAGCTGTCATAGAATCACTTAAAATGTTTATAAAGTCACTATGCAATTGCCTTTGATAATTTCAATAGTAATGTCAAGAGTTAACTCTTAAAGTGTTAAATTATATTGTATGGCAACACTGCCAGTGTAGTCCATGCCCATCTATTTCATGTAAAATAGATAATACACACATCTAAATATTCTCAAGAGCCATTGCTTTCACTGGATTGAACTGTCATCTGCTCTAATAACATGAAACTCCTATTTCACTTCAGTGTCAGAAACAATACCATACTCAGTTTTTCTGACAAGCTGTGTTTTTATTTTCTGCATTATCCTGGGAGATTCAAAAATTGACACTAGTGCTTTGCAAGACAATAAGTTCAGTAGAATGGGCCAAGCATTATTTTCATGTAGCATAGAGCAGGATTCCAGATGATGGAATTATAATACAAACTTTGCCCCTGCATATAACTCACAAACTCATAGCGGACCTTGATGGTTGGACAAATGCTAAGTTTCCTGTTTTTAGGAAGTACATTTTTGTGCTTGTGAAGTAGATTTTAAATACTGTATTTCCTTCTTCAAACACCTGAAAAAATTAACTTTATATATGTACAGCTATATACATGGGCTCATGCAACTTATTACCAAGAACACTGTGTTATTCTGTTTATAGTGTATCTGATTACTTTGTGGAAATTTTACTAAGCATTACTTTTCTTTGCACAAAACGATGAGTTTCACTCTTACGTGGCCTGATTCTGTAACTCAATAGCCAGTTTCCTTGTCCTCCAGCCAGCCTAGCCTCCTAAGGGTCCTGCTCACCATAGCAATGACACCCCACTGTATTCATGCTCATATCTCACTTTCCAAAATTGCAGAATCCACTCATGACAGGGAGCACATCACATAGGTTTAAAGGGCCAGTCACAGATATCTGAAGGACAGTCTCGAGCCCTTCCTGAACTATCTGCCTGTACAGAAAGATGACCTCCCAATGAAACAGGGAAATATTATGATACAATTCTATTTCCCTCATCAAAATCTCACAAACATCAAGTACCATTCTACTGCTACTGCGGACATAGGGAAGGGTGAGTAATGGGGAAATTAAGTAGGCAGGGGTCAGCTTCTTTTAAACATGGATAATCTTCCTTTCTTGTTTTTCCAAAATCCACAAAATAACCATTTAAACATTTAAACATCTTATCTAGGATTCTTTATGGCACTTGGAATATACTGATTTTCATGATAAAATGAATCCTTTGCAAAGTATTACATTCAGGCTATTTCATCCAATTCACATGTGCACACATGTACACACACATGTGCACACACATGCACATATACACACACACACACATTTTAGGGATACCGTGGCTGAGTCCATAACCAATGGACCTCGTTTACTAACACAGAGACACTTACACATGTCTACTATCCATGTCCAGAGCTTCTGTATTCACAATAACTGGGAAAGGAATCTGCCTAGATGTTCATCAACTAAGGAATGGATAATGAAAATGTGGTTCAGGTACACAATGTGGAATTTTATAAACCTTCAAAGAAAAACAAAAACATAATTTGCAGAAACATAAGTGAAACTGGAAAATATCACAATGAGATAATGNAGGAAAGACAAATACCACATGTTCTTTATCCTGTGTGGATTCTAGCTTCAGAACTTTAGATTTGATTTTAAGTTGGAGTGAATGTTTGCAGAACCCAAGAGGCTGTAAGAGGCCATGATGCAAGAAGGCATTGAAGGAGGTAAACACGGTTGAACACATATAGTTTGCAGTTATAAAACCTGTTACTTACATAAGTTACCCGCCTAGAAGATATACTGGTACAATAATGGCATACATGCTATGGGAGTAACCAACCACTTCTTAATGGATTTAAGGCACACTCTATGACATGGAACCCACACCTGACACTGCTAAAGTGACCAAGAACCCAAGACTTGAGAGGCCACGGGCCTAAGGAAAAACCTACTATAATTGTTCTGCTAAAGGAACATAGCAATAACATGACTCCTAAAAGACATACTGCTGTACCCATAGTTCAGTGCCTTGCTCAGCACTCACCAGGAAAATATCTTATTACAGTAGANGGTAATTAACACAGAGACTCACAACTGGACAGTTGCAGAGGGAGAAAGACTTTGGCATACTCGGCCCTTAATGGAATGTCTTCATCAAAACCTTGCTCTCAGTGCTCAGGGAACCATTTCAAGAGGATGTAGAAAGATTTTAAGAACCAGAAGTGGTGAATGAGCCAAAGAAACAGTGTCTTCTTTACACAACAGGACTAATGCACATATGAACTCACAGAGACTGTGACAGTCGACACAAGACCTGCACATATTCATGCATGTAGTATCCCAGCACTGACAAAGGGAGACAAACGCACAAAAGTCACACCTAAATTAAGAAGCTATTTACAACTGATACTTACTATGAAAGGGGAAATTGGTTTTCTCCTATGGAATGTCTCTGTATATATCAACCATATTCTAGAATAGGTTCTATGTTAAGGAGAAGTTGCACAATACAAAATGAACACCATTTAGTTCTTTGTGTACTTTTTNTTTCTTTCTGGTGTTGTTTTAACATTTTTTTAAATTGATTCTTTGGGAATTTCACATCATGTACCCAATCCCACTCATATCCTACTCCTTCCATATCCACCTTCCACCCTTGTAACCTCCTCCCAAAAGAAAATGAAAAGTTAAAATTAAAATAAAAAGAAAGAAACAAAAAATATCTCACCCAGCCCTCTGGGCAATGATCTGTTCCTTTATCAGCTGCAGCCTTCTCTCATACCAGTTAAAGCTGTCATGTCTCTAGTTTTGCCTTACTAGTACTACTCTGTTCCTCCGTCTTCCTCACCTCTCTGTCACATATTCATTTACCTCAGTGGCATTGGGAACTGCAGAGTGCCACACACTATACCCTTTTGCTCAAATAGCTTTACTTGCAAATATTGCAAATGTTCATTTTAATGAGTCATTGGTCTGGTTCAGGGCCTCTGGCTTCTGCTACATCATCATTATTGGACTCTCACAGAGACTCCTATGATGTTGCCCAGAGTCATGGGGATCCTGTGGCTATGGTTCTGCAGGATGGGCCCCTTCACACACTCCAACAGCTCGTAGATGGGGTAGATGGTGGGATAAGCAAACTCTGAGACCTGGATCTGGGCCGGGGTGGTAGCTGAGTTGGTCAGCCCCGGTCTCTGAGTGGCCTCCCCTCCTCCAGCAAGGAGTAGGGGCAACTCTCCAGCTCCCATGTCACTACTGGCACTGCAGATCAGTGGGGAATAGTGCCAACTATCTCGAGTTCAGTCGCTGGCAAGACCACAGACATCAACATAGATCATAGCTGCAGTAGGAATACAGACCCAGACATGGACTCAGTGGCAGCCCAAGCTTGGACACCACCACGGCCCCAGGAGGCAGCACAAACCATTCGTATCACTTTGGCCCCTGGCAGCAGCACAGCCTCCTGGAAATCAACATCATCTCAGATGGCAGCCCAGACACGGACATTCAAATAGCCCTTGGCATCAACATGGTCCATGGACATCAACATAGTCCCTAGGGCCTGTAAGGACATGGACCCAGACATGACCTGTAGCAGGCTGGGCCTGGACATCACCACGGCCCCAGGAGACTGTGCAGGCTCCTCATATCAGTTTGCAGTTCCACTTCTCTCCACTGCCCACAGCTCTGCTTTTTTTCTCTCTCCCATTTCTCCACCACAAAATCTATCTTCCTAATCTCTCCATCACATATTTGTTCCTCATAATAGTGGCTGNCATCCTGGGCCTCGGGCCAGGCAGGAACTTGGAGTGTCTTCTGCCCTACCCAGATTGTTTTGGTATTTTTGTCTTACTGGTATTCTTTCTTTCTCTCTCTTTTCCTCTTCTTTCTTTCTTTTTCCTCTTTTCTTTCTTCCTTCCTTCCTTCTTCCTTTCCTTCTTTCCTTCCTTCCTTTTTTCCTTCCCTCCTTTCTTTTTGGTTAGTTTGTTTTTTATTTTCTGCTTTCCTTCGAGAGAGAGAAAGAACATTAAGTTGGGTGGGTAGGGAGATGGGAAGAATTTGAATTTGGGAGGAGTTGGGGGACTGGAAAGAATATCATCAAAACATATTGCATGAAATTATTTTATTAAAATATAAATTACAATAAGAAAATAGAGAGTCAAATACTCTGTCTGGAAATGTTTAAGAAGGCATAGGATAGGTCGTGGGGAAAAGATTAACCCAAAGTTAGAATGTATGAAAAAAATATGTGGAAACATGTTAATTTGTTAGCTAATTCACACACACACACACATATACATACAAACACAAAATCAATAGAATAAAAACAAAGATGATCTTTCATACATAGCAAGAAAAAATAACCTTAATTATACATGTATACATTAACACAAAATTAACAAACATGGTCTTTACCATCAAAATTAAGCCATTGAAATTTGTACAAGATAATACATAGCTTATGTAAAGTTTATAATATGGAGGTGATGTGTATGTGTGTGTGTGCACGTGCACGTATGTGTGCTCATGTGTGACATGCTGAATATTTTAACAATTGATGGAATTGAATGAATTTAAACTATCCAGTTTGGTAGACCAGTTTTAGAATGAGAAGACAAATCTAGATTAGGAAAGCCTGGGTTGCCCTGTTTGTCAGTATATGTGTTATCTTAGCAGATTTATCTGAAGCTAGGAGTGTAGGCTGGAGATGTTGCCACACCACACATCATGCTACTGAGGAAACAGAAGTGGTATTCCTCAGCTGTTCAAGCTTAAATATACTTGCCTTTCAGGAAAAATGTTCCTTAAGAGGTGAAAAAACGATAATAATCTAATTTTTAAAATACGAGGGTCACACAAATCCAATTATTCAAAACTTGAATATGATTACTAATTTTTTTACATAGTTCTTGCCACTGCCAATTAGAATAAGCGAAAAATCTCAATATTATAACTGAAGAAGGAAGCTGGAAACATTGAGTTTTTAACAAAAGTGTATTAGTGACATTGTTTGGAATTAAAAACAGAACAGTTTATCATAAAAGATAAAAACTAAGATAATTACATGGTAAAAGCAGTGAATTTAAACAGAAATGATGGCTGGAGTGAGGGATAAAGGTGAGCACCCCGGGGCTCCAAGACAGATTCTTAGAAAGCACAGATAAAATTTGCTGACTTTTATTTTTAATTAAACAATGGTGAAATGGTTTTAATGATTGTCACTATCCACTGCTTAACAGTAGATTTTTGTTGCACTGTATGTTTTTTCATTCCCGATCCCAAGCATAAGCCCTACAATACTGTGAGGCCCCCTGAAGCATATCTATCTGTAGACTGCATTCATTCCCTATATATTCTGAGATTTTATCTTAAGAGGTCATCTGCATGTTTTACAATAGGTTGAGGAAATATTTATAAAGGCTCACACCAGCCTTTATAAATATATAAACTGATCCTTTTAACAGTAAAAATTCAGGTCTCATTAAGCAAACAACTGTAGTGAGACCACAATAGTGTATTGTGTTGAGTATCCATTGTCTTTATTTCAAAAGTGAGCCATTGCATCACATTTGTAATAAGATGAAGACCAGGCCCTGGGAAGGCTCTGTAGTTCAGAGGATTGCTACTTTTGAAGAGGATCTGACTTCAGCCCCACTGCACCCACATCATTCCCTTGTGTGGAGCATACTATTCATGGCATCCTAAGAGGTATCTTGCCTACGTGAACATAATATGGAAGCAGCTAAACTGAAGGGATTAATTTGGAGAAGTACCCAGCAAGTGAATAAAATCTTCAGAGATTCCCAATAGACCTGAGAAGTCTACTTTCCCAAAGCAGCAAAGCTCTAAAGAAGGGGCCACCCAAGTGGGTTTCTCACACACCTTAGCCCTTGTGGCTGTGTGTTACTTAATTCACTTCCTATCANGTCACTTATGAGTGCTCCTGCAGTCACTCAGTGTTTTTCTATGTGCACACACAATGTCGAGTCAAAAACACTCACTGGAATAAACCTGGGGAACAAGACAGCCTGAGAAAACCTTTCTTTATGTAAACTGGAGTTGAAATTGTCAGCACCAAGTCTAACTAATATAATAATATAATTCCCCCTTTGGTCAGAGACACCAAAGACAGAGCCTTGTTTACCAACTTTCAGATGACTACACCCTTTGTAGGAAATATTTGCAGATTTTCATTGTATAACAATTCAGATATGTTGAATAAATAGACAATCTGTTTAATTCACATCAACCTTTGCAAAACCTTCCAGAACAGTTTTACATAATAGATATTTAGTCATATTGAATGGAATTGTGTGTTACAAGAATAATAATAAAAATATTGTTCATTTAAAAGTTAACAGCTCACTTTTAACATTCCTACCATGATACAGAGAATAAAGCTAGGTAGAAAGTCTCTTGGAGTTTAATTATCAAAGAAATCATTCAGTAGCTCAATTAGTTTAAAAAAATAGTTCAAGATTTCAAGAGAACTATGAAAAGTTAAATACATAAAACTTTGCTGTCCATCCTTCAAGAGTGATGGAGCCCAAGATGCCACCAGAAACCTGGGAATCAGTTTCCTTGAATTGAATTGCTCTGATCTCAGGTCATATTGCATTAACTTCACTGGAGTCCAATCTAGTTGAATTGCCATAGACATGTGCTCCTAAATTCTTTTTTCCTCCATATTAATCCAAGATATGCCTTGTCTCTGTCAGTGATGGAAAGCACTTAGCAGAACCAAAGCAGACCAGTAATAGAGGTAGACAATGTCCTTTTTTTGTCAGACCCACCTCCTTATTTCTTGGGTAAAATCGTCCTGACCTGTTTTCTCCTGTGAAAAATAATTAAAAATAATTTACTCTTTGCAGATGTCACAGTGTTTGAACAAGAACATTAAACTTGCCTTGTACACTTCACAGGGAGGCACTTGGTATGTGATGGAGTGCTGGCAATCAACACTGAGCTTTCAGGGAGCCAAATTAGACACNTTTTCTACATCTAAATGGGGATAAGGCTGTAGCTGCCAAAATTGTACTCACTTGTGACCTAAATATCCAGAAAAGAGAGAGGCACTGCCATTAAAAGCAATGTCATCTCCTTGCTGTGATTCAGCAGGGAAGTAAAAGTTGGGCCCACAGTTGCCAGCTACTGCCCTTTTAATCATTATAAGTATGTGCCCTGTGTCTGGGCAGCCTAAATGGGAAAGATATACTCACTGCAATTGCAACTTTCTCTCACCAATAACTCAACCAAGACAAAGAGAGAAAGACGCCAGTGGACAGCTCTCAGAATGTCAATCATAAATTAGGCACCATAGACAGCATAGGGCACAAGACTATCTTTACAGGCTTTAAGAGATGAACAATGAAGGGATCTCTAATTTAAGTGGTTGTCTTTACTGATAGGCATTTTAGGAAGGCAAAGAGGAAAGTCCACCCTGTCTTGAAGGTGCAGCTCTGTCTGGCCATGAGTTCCTACACTTGAATTGGTTGACCAACAGATAGACCAACCTCACCTTTTCATTAATGGCATTTCTAGGCTGTCTGCACAGGACTAAGGCAGGTTCATTGATTTTTATCATCCTTTCCCAAAAGAAGGACCATTATGTAAAATATGATTTTCAGCTCAATGGCAAAAAGTCTAGTGACTTGGGTGATACTAGATGGATGCTTAATTCTTCGCATAAACCTGGAAAGAGAATTCAACCTTTGGAGGTAACAGGCAGCAGTTTTCCTTCCCAAGTCAGTGTATTAGCAATATCCTTGCCTAAGCATACTTTTCATTTTAGGTATTTTATTATCTTATTTAATAAAGCTGATTAACATAACATGATTTGAAAAAGGTTTCCTCTTCCAGACCAAAGCCCAGTTATGTATCAATCACCTTTTCCTCTTAATCTTCAAGATACTGTCCCAGATCCTCATTTGTTGGTCTGACTTCATTTCCAGTGAAACTGTGAGGTCTAGACTTATGGGTTCAGAAGATAATTAGAACAAAAGAACTATGTATGCATGAAAATGAGCACATTTGTTTCCATATTGAGTCTATACAAAGTAGTAATTTTTTTTTTAATGAAACAACCAAGAGATTTTGTCTTCAAGGAAATGAAGTCCTAGGCAACCAAACACACTGTGCAGTGTTAAACTTGTTTTGGTCCAGCTCCCACTTAAGCCATAGAAGGACAGAAATAGTATGGAAAGGAGTAATAACTAAGTTAGTGATTAAAGTCAAATCTATAATTAGGGTGACATATTTTACACAAACATCCCCATGATTTTTGCAATATTAACTCTGTACTTTTTCTTTCTGCATTTTTAAACAGTTATGTGTGTTTGTGTATGTGTGTGTGTGTGTGTGTGTGTGTGTGTGTGTGTGTGTGTGTGTGTGATATGTGCACGTGTTTTTGTGTGGGTGTGCTTGTTATGCACGCATGTGTGGAAGTCATAGGTTTAGACCAAATGTCTTCCTCTATGACTTTCCACTTTTTTATTTTGTCAGATGTGGCCTCTTTACAGAACTTGNAACACATTGTTTTAGATAGACTAGCATTTCCACAAATCTCTGGGATCTGCCTGTCTCTCTGCCATATAACCACTCTGCATGCAGCACTAGGGTTACATAAACACTCTGCAGTGCTTGGTGTTTGTGTGGGTGCTGGGGATTTGAATTTGGGTTCTCATGCTTGAACATCAAGCACTTTACTAACTTAGCCATTTTCCATGCTCTTACTATTAGCTCTGTTGGAATAAATACATCGAGAGCACAGGACATCAGGACCCCCAGTGGTGGTCAGTACCAGGCAATGAGCACACAAATATGAACTGACTTACCATGTTTACATATATGCAAAGATGATCCCCCAACTAATAAGCATGTCACATCACTCAGGAGTTGCAATATTCATGATATAAGGTTTGTATTATATCTATCTATCTATCTATCTATCTATCTATCTATCTATCTATCTATCTATCTATACATACTCATTCAAACTGGGTGCTGACAAGCACCATAAACTGAATATAGGGGAAGCTTAAACAATTATCTAGATTCTGTCCATCAGGGGAACAAAGGCTGGGAGTGGTTATGTTAAGGAGAACAAGGATGCCTGAGACTTGACTCTTAGTTGTTAAACAGAATACTATACCTACATTGCAGTCAAATGCAGAGCAATGTGTATATCAAGGGTTACCTTTGCCGTGCTGCCAGGATTCTCTATACTGACTAAACTCTACTAAGTATCAAGTCAGGTACATAAAAATATTTTTGGAGAGGAAGTGCTGGCCCCATGCATCAAGGTAGAATGACTTGAAAGCAACTTTTCTGAGTTCCAGGAGAACTTAGATGACAGAGAGAAGGTCACATGTCCTGCAGGGTCTGCTTTGTGGAGACTGGTCTTATCACAGCAGCAGAGGCTGACAGCATCCCATAGGAGAGGTCTGGCCACACTGAACAAACCACATGGAGAAACCTTCATCAGGACCTGGCCACTGCCAGACATGCTCTCTTGTATCACCTGCTTCCTTGACCCAGATGCCACATGGAGGGAGGGGACATGATGTTAAATGCATATGGCAGGTAAAAAGTCCTTGGGGACTGCTTTCTGTCCCAAATGACCTCAAATTATATACATGTCTGAGTGTTTAAGAAGTTACTCTTAAACAAAGACATTGAGTATTACAAGGTGAAGTTTCTTGTTCAGAAAAACTGATTTTGAAGGATTTGTGCTTTCTTTTCTATTCTTTTCTGGTATTTCTGACCTACAGAGACTCAAAGAAAAAAATGCTATAGCTTAATAGTACTTCTTTTAACCAGAGAT
>LZPO01066543.1:62167-75004 GCA_001675575.1 Neotoma lepida
TTTCTAATGTACTAAACTTTGGATCTGCTAATAAGATATCATCCATATAATGATNAATTATGGATTGTGGAAACTTCACACAAATTATCTCTAATGGTTTTTGCACAAAATATTGGCACAGGGTAGGGCTGTTTAACATTCCNTGTGGGAGGACCTTCCATTGATATCTCTTGACTGGCTGGGAATTGTTATAATTAGGTNCTGTGAANNCAAATTTTTCTCTATCATTTTCTTGTAAAGGTATGGTAAAGAAACAGTCTTTTAAGTCAATAACTGCTATAGGCCATTCTTTGGGTAGCAGAGAGGGCAATGGCATCCCAGTCTGTAGGATTTGTGTTTAGTTCTATCCTAGGTCTCTGGCCTATCCTGCATCTGGAACCTGGCCCTCCAGACAGTGTCAGGGGTGAACTCCTTCTCATGGTATCAGTTTCAAGATGGACCAGTGGTTGATTGGCCACGCCCACAATTTCTGTGCCGCCTTTACCCCAGCACATTTTGTAGGCAGGACAAATTATAGGTTAAAGGTTTTGTGACTAGGTTGNTGTCCCAATCCCTCCACTGGAAGTCTTGCCTGGTTAAGGCTCTGTATTCCCCCATTGCTAGGAGTCTTAGCTAGGGTCAGCCTCATAGATTTCTGCAANTTTCCACTTCACTGTGGTGACATATTGTGTCCTCTGTGAGTTCAAAGCCACCCTGGACTACATGAAATTGACTCAGTCTCAGAAGGAAAACAAAGTCAGGCAGTGGTGGCACACACCTTTAATCCCACTACTGGGAAGCACACACACCTTTAATCCCAGTACTGGAAAGCACACACACCTTTAATCCCACTACTGGGAAGCACACATGCTTTAATCCCAGGAAGTGATATGATGGGCAGAGAAAGGTATATAAGGTACGAGGAGACGGGAACTAAAGACTTTTTGGCTGAGGAAGTTCATTCAGCTAGATGCTATCAGCTGAGGCTCATTCAGGATGAGGAGTTGGTGAGACAAGAGGTGGTGGCTGTGGCTTGCTCTGCTTCTCTGATCTTCAGGCAAATTTTATCAGGGTTCACAATGTATCACCACATTTCACTAGGCTTCTAGCTCTTCCCAGAGATGCCCCCAGATCCCAATTGTCTCTCCCAGTACTCTTTCCCTCCATCCTCTCCCAATCTGATTCCTCCTGTTCCCATTCCCACTCTTGATCCATATACCTCCCCCTACCACTAGCAATGTCCAGTCTATTTCCCCTTCACAGTATGATTCACGCATCCCCCTCTTGAGTCCTCCTTGTTACTTACCTTCTCTGGATCTGGAGATTGTAGCATGGTTATCCTTTACTTTACAGTCAATATCCACTTACCCATTTATAAGCAAGTACACGTCATATTTGTCTTCCTGGGTCTGGGTTACCTCACTTANGAGGATCTTTTCTAGTTCCAGCTATTTCCCAGCAGATTTCCTGATGTCATTGTTTTTAACAGGTGAGCAATACTCAATCATATAAATGTGCCATATTTTATTTATCCACTCTTTGGCTGAGGGGTTTCTAGGTTGTTTCTAGGTGCTGGCTATTATGAATAAAGCTGTTATGAACATAGTTGAGCAAGGGTCATTGTGGTATGGTGGAGCATCCTTTAAGTATACGCCCAGAGTGGTATAGCTAGGTCTCGAGGTGGGTCAATTCCAAATCTTCTGAGAAACTGCCATATTGATTTCCAAAGTGGCTGTACAAGTTTTCATTCCCACCAGCAATGGAAGAGTGTTCCCTTTGCTCCACATCCTTGCCAGTATGAACTGTCACTTGATCTTAGCCATTCTGACAGGTGTAAAAATAAAATCTTGGAGTCATTTTGGTTTGCATTTTCCTGATGGCTAAGTATGNTGAACATTTTTTTTAATGTTTCTTGACCATTTGAGATTCCTCTACTGAGAATTCTCTTTTATATCTGTACCTCATTTTTTAAATTGGATTTGGTTTGTTGATGTCTAGTTTCTTGAATTCTTTATATATTTTGGAGCTCAGCCTTCTGTCAAATGTGGAATTGATGAAGATATTTTCCAATTTTGTAGACTGTCATTTTGTTCTTTTGATGATGTCCTTTGCCTTACAGAAAGTTTTCAGTTTTATGAGGTCCCATTTATTAANTGTCAATCTTAATGCCTGAGAGATTAGTGTTTTGTTCAGGAAATTGTCTTCTGTGCCAGTGCATTCAAGGCTACTCCCCACTTTCTCTTCTATCAGTTCCATTGTATCTGATTTTATGTTGAGGTGTTTGATCCACTTGGACTTCAGTTTTGTGCAGGGTGATAGCTATGGATCTATTTGTGTTCTTCTACATGCGGACTTCCAGTAAGAACAGCACCATTTGTTGAAGATGCTTTCTTTTTTCCATTGTATAATTTTGGCTTCTTTGTCAAAAATCCAGTGTCCATAGATGTGTGGATTTACTTCTGGGTATTGAATTCCATTCCATTGATCAACTGTCTGTTTTCATTCCAGTACCATGTGGTTTTTATTAATATTGCTCTGTAGTACAGCTTGAAACCAGGGATGGTGATACTTCTGGAAGTTCTTTCATTGTACATGACTGTTTTAGCTATCCTTGTTTTTTNGTTTTTTCATTTGAAGTTGAGTATTGTTATCTCAAATTCTGGAAAGAGCTGTGTTGGAATTTTGATGGGGATTGCATTGAATCTGTTTATTGCTTTCAGAAAAATGGTCATTTTTACTATTATTCCAACTGATCTATGGGCATGGGAGATCTTTCCATTTTCTGATATCTTCTCCAATTTATTTCTTCAAAGACTTGAAGTACTTGTCATACTAGTCTATCACTTGCTTGGTTTAGAGTTACACCAAGATATTTTACATTATTTGTGGCTATTGTGAAGGGTGTTGTTTTCCTGATATCTTTTCCAACCTATTTATTGTTTTTATGTAGGAGGGCTACCGATTTTTTGAGTCAGTTTTGTATCTGGCCATTTTGCTGAAGATGTGTATCATCCGAAGGACTCCCTGGTGGAATTTTGGGGGCTGGTTATGTATACAATAATGTCGTATGCAAATAGTGAAAGTTTGACTTCTTCTTTTCCAATTTGTATCCCCTGATCTCCTTTTGTCATCTTATTGCTTTAGCTAGAACTTCAAGTACTACATTGGAGAGAGTGGAAAGCCTGATCTCTCCAAGACTTTTGTTATGAAGGGGTATTGGATTTTGTCAAAGGTTTGTTGTTTTCAGCATCTAATGAGATGATCATGTTTTTTTTTCTTTCAATTTGTTAATATGGTGGGTTACATTGACAAATTTTCATATGCTGAATTATACTTCCATCTCTGGGATGAAGCCCACTTGATCATGAGGGATGNACATTTTGATANTTTCTTGAATTTGGTTTGTGAGTATTTTATTGAGTATTTTTGATCAATGTTCATGAAGGAATTTGGTCTGTAATTCTCTTTCTTTGTTGAGTCTTTGTGTGGTTTGGGTAACAGGGTAACTGTGGCCTCATAAAATGATTTTGTTAATATTCTGTCTGTTTCTATTTTGTGGAATAATTTAAGAAGTATTGATTAGCTTTTCTTCATTTTACTCTAGGATTTTTCAGATGTGCCATTAATTTGCTAGTATGAGATTTCTCCAAATTATTTTTATTTATTTATTTATTTTATCAAGAATTTTTAAAATTCATTTTACATACCAATCAAAGATCCCCCTCTTTTCTCCTCTCGCCCCTCCCAACCCACCTTCTTTATAAGGCATGTAGTACTATAAACTTTTCCATTAGCACTACTTTCATTGTATTCCATAAGTTTGGATAGGTTGTGCATTCATATTCATTTAATTCTATGAAGTCTTTAATTTCTTTCTGTATTTCTTCCTTGACCCATTGGTAATTCAGTAAAGAGTTGTTCAGTTTCCATGAGTTTGTAGGTTTTCTGTTGTTTCTATTGTTGAAATCCAACTTAATCCATGATGGTCTGATAGGATACAGGGGGTTATTTCAATTTTCTTGTATCTGCTGAAACTTGCTTTGTGACTGAGTATATGGTCAGTTTTTGAGAAGGTTCCATGAGTTGCTGAGAACAAGGTATGTTCTTTAGATTGAAATGTTCTGTAGATATGTTAGGTCCATTTGATTAATAAAGTCTGGTAGTTTAATTATTTTCTCTGTTTAGTTTCTGTCTGGATGACCTGTCCATTGATGAGAGTGGGGTTTTGAAGTCTCCTACTATNAATGTGTGGGTTTTGATGTGTGATTTAAACTTTAGTAATATTTCTTTTAAAAATACGGGTGCCCTTGCATTTTGGGACATAGTTGTTCAGAATTAAGATATGATCTTGGTGAATTTTTCCTTTAATAAGTATGAAAAATACTTCTCCATCTCTTTTGATTAATTTGGGTTTAAAGTCTATTTTNATAGATATTAGCATAGCTACACCAGCTTGATTCTTGGGTCTATTTGATTGGGAAATCTTTTCCCAACACTTTACTTTGAAATAATGTCTATCATTGATGTTGAGGTATGTTTCTTGTATGCAACAGGATGGATTCTGGTTTTGTATCCATTCTGTTAGCCTGCATCTTTCTGTTGGGGAATTCTGTTGAGTCCACTGATATTGAGAAATATAAATGACCAATAGTTGTTAATTTCTGTTATTTTGTTGTTGTTATTGGTGGTGGTTGTGTGTGTATGTGTATGTTTATCTTCTTTGGAGTATGCTGGATTTGATATTATCTATTGCTAGCATTTTTTGTGGATGTAGTTAACTTAATAGGGTTGGAGTTTTCCTTCTAGAACCTTCTGTAGGGGTAGATTTGTGGGTAGATATTGTTTAAATCTGANTTTGTCATGAAATAGCTTGTTTTTTCCATCTTTGGTGATTGAAAGTTTTGCTGGGTATAGTAGTCTGGGTTGGCATTCATGATGTCTTGGAGTCTGCAAGACATCTGTCCAGGCCCTTCTGGCTTTCAGAATCTCTGTTGAAAAGACCAGTGGTGTCATTCTAACAGGTATTCCTCTATATGTTGCTTGGCCTTTTTCCCTTGCAACTTTTAATATTTTTTGTTCAGTATGTTTAATGTTTTGATTATTTGGTGACATGGGGACTTTCTTTTCTGACCCCATCTAGTTGGTGTTCTATAAGTTTCTTGTACCTTTATAGGCATGTCTTCCTTTAGGTTAGCAATATTTTCTTCTATGATTTTGGTAAATATATTTTCTGGGTTTTTGAGCTGGAATTCTTGTCCTTCTTCTATTTCTATTATTCTTAGGTTTGGCCTTTTCATAGTAATCAGAATTCCTGGATGTCAGGAGTTTTTTAGATTTAGCACTCTTTGTTTGATGAATCTATTTTTTCTATCTTATCTTCAGCACCTGTGATTCTTGTATTCTATTGGTGATATTTGCATTTGGAGCTCCTGTTCACTTACTCAGATTTTCTAATTCCAGAATTCTCACAGTTTGTGTTTTCTTTATAGCTTGTGTTTTGATCTTCAGGTCTTGAATAGTTTCTTTCACCTGTTTTTCTTTCTTTTTTTTTTTCCTTTTCTGGGCTTTCTTGGCATTCATTCTTTAAGGGCTTTATTGATTTCCTCCATTTTGGGGGGGTTGTCTTTTCCTCAATTTCTATT
Source organism: Neotoma lepida (assembly GCA_001675575.1). NCBI lineage: Eukaryota > Metazoa > Chordata > Mammalia > Rodentia > Cricetidae > Neotoma > Neotoma lepida. Next base: position 67,789 of record LZPO01066543.1, read on the forward strand.
ATTATTATTATTATTATTATTATTATTATGAGGTTTTCTATTCATTTTACATACCAACCACAAATTCCTTAGGAGTGTTTTTCATTTCCTCTTTAAGGACCTCTATCATCTTAATAAGATTGGTTTTAAGGTCACTTGCTTATGCTTCAGCTGCATTGGAATATTCAGGTCTTGCTGCTGNAGGCTGGATGGGCTCTGGTAGTGCCATATTGTCTTGGATGTTGTTAATTGTATTCTTACACTGACATCTGAGTTTGAGATGATTAGGTTTAGGTTCTGATTCTGCATTTGTTTTTGTTGGATAGGTGTTTTGTTCTTGGTTTCTGTTTCCTTTTTGGTCTTCTATTGTTTGTGGCCTGGATTTCTGGTGGCTCATGTGACCTCTGATCTGTAGGTAGTCTTTGTCCAAGTTGGGGGCTGGCCTTCAGGGGGTTAGTTTGACCTTTGTTGGAGCACAGGGGTGTCTCTGTTCTTCTGCCTTGTGTGGCCTGCATCTGAACATCAGGAGCCCCCCAAGGTTGGAGGATGGGTCTGTCCTCAGGGCTGGCGACGAGGTGGGAGGGGTGGGTGGTAGAATGAGTCTTGGGGAACAGAATCTAAGGAGTGGGGCAGTTCACCAGGTGGGGAGGGTCATTCACCTATTCTTCTGATTGGTGTGGCCTGCAACTGAGCTGCAGGAGTTTGCTGGATTGCTTTATTTTTAATTAGCAAACCATAATTGCATATATTTATAGAATAAAAGTTTTATTTCAATAAGAGAATGATCAAATCATAATAATTACCATATGCAATACAGAAAATATTGTATTTCTTTGANCTAACATTGATTGTGCTCTTAGCTGCTTCATGTGTACATTGCTAACCATAATCATCTTAAAGTTATTGTGGACAGCAAGAGTCATTCTTCCTAAGGAACAGTAGTTTCACATGAATTGACCAAATCTTTCCTTTACTATGCTCACCACTCATCATTTTCTCCTCTGTGTAAGAGAAAGGCAAGCCCTTCCAGACCAATTTGATGGATGATTATCCAGCTGGATAAAAGATGAATAACCAGTGATGGTGATGGGGTTGATGGTGCTGAAGTTGGAGCAGCCATTGGGTGGAACTGTGTGAACTGGAGTCTGGCTATTTACCAGACACCTGCCTTCCCTCCTGTCCTTCACATTGCTTCCTCCTTCTCATGATTACGTTTCAGTTAAAGATCAAATCCCAGAGAGCCCCTCACCCACAATCTTAAACACAGTAAGTGCCCTTCTCACTTATACCACCACACCTGACACTTATTTTATCTTCTTTGCACTTAGCACATCCAGAAATTGCATCTTTGTGTCTTAATTTTTCTTGTATGTTTATTGTTTATCCAAAAAAATTATTTTTTTCCTGGGGAAATAAATATCTCTGTACCATTTGATGCTCCCTCACAGAGCTAGAAGAATGCCTGATATGTTTGATAATTATGTTTGTTAGTGAATCTATTGATATTCATTGAGTATTTATTTTTCCCTTGTGGTCACTAAAATAGTTACTTTACTTCTAGATTGTTTTCTCTAAAATATAATAACAGCATTATTATCAGCAATATCATTTTACTGGAAAATTAGATGGTTAGAATAGTCAGTAAATGACCAAGGTCATAAAACTAGTGTATAGCAGACACAGGCTCTATAGCCAAGTTGATCTNTCAACCTGATAGACTACCCTCACAAACCAGAACCTTTGATGAATGTGAGAGAGATAAAAAAGAGAATATGTTTTCAATTATTTGCAGATATTTGGGCAGTTTATATAGATTTAATAATGTGATAAATTCACTTACTTTTTCTCTCTCATATATGTGTGTATCATATATATGTGAAAAAACACGATTATCAATCAGAAGAACTATTTAAGCCACCTTGAAGGTGGGAGGAGGTGGGAGGCACTGTTATTATTCTAATATTTGTAATTTAGAATGTGTTTCAGGTTTTGAAGTTGAATTCTCTTCATTAATTATTCCCTGTCATGTTACCGTTGTTACAATTACTCATAGTAACTGAAGCTGTCTGAGGCTGCAGGCAGAGCATGAAGAATATTGCGTCAGATTTCCAGTGAGTTACATGGAATGGAAATTTTGTCATCTTCCAATTTAAGGCTTTCCAAATTCCCCTAAAGTGTTTTTATTAGCAGTGTAATATATAAGAAAATAGTACATTTGAATAATTTTAATTTAGTTATCAAAATTTTGCTTCAAATTGGTGCCACTTATTTCTATACTACCACACTTGCCTTTGTCAACAATCTCGTTCAACCACATAGTCTTCCACTTGACATGCTTTTAAAATAGACTTCATTCAGTGTGTTCTGCTTAGGGAGTATTAAGAAAACAGATTTTAAGCAACAAAGATATCATATAATTCACCAAATGTAATCTGTAAATGCAAAGTTTGCAATTTAGCCTGGCGCAGGAAGCAAGTTTTATGTTTTATTATCTCTTCCTCAAGAATGTGGAATACAAAGCATTTTAATACATCCCTAATATAGTTTGAACAACTATGCGTGTATGCCCAGGAGAAATGAAATTAAAGAAAAATACCAAGATGTCCTCCTCACTCATGACTGTATGTGTGTGAAAACTTGAATTTTTATTTTGTCCCTCAAATACTATATACAAAGTACAATAAGTACTTTGAGCTACAAAATATGGTTGGCCCATAAGTACAAGGGTCCCAAACATTGTAGTGAAACAGTGGGATGCCCTGTTGAGGACCTTTTAAATGTTAGGAAAACACTTTCACTGAGCCAACTGCTAAACACCTTGTTGTTTTCATTTTCTATTATTTATTTTTATTTTAGTGTTAGCACTTATCTCTCATCTAATGATAAAAATACTAGTGCCACCTACCTAATGTTTATTGTAATAATGACAAAACCTCTGGGAACTTGTATTATACACAATTTTGTTTCTCAGTAGGAACTCATAATAGGTATATTCTACAGTATCTGGAAATGTGCTTCAGAAAATTACAGATATCAGGAAAGGCAGATTTCAATATCATAAGAGCTCAATTTGGGTTTTCAGGGGCATTTGAAACAAAACATTGTATTTTGTGAATAGTGGATTATATAGCCATGAGCATAGGAAAGATACAGAAATCTCACAACTACTCCTGGATGTGGTCATGAATGTTGTAGAGAACTTATGTGAACCTGAGTGCAGACTTGTCTGGACTTCTTTCTTGCATGTTGCTTGGTGGTTTCTGATAAATATTCAAAATCCAGCCAACTTGTTCTCTATGAAGTCTTTGTAACTGCAAGCAGTCACTGATGAAATCACCCATTTCTTTAAAGTCAGAATTCACAGTAAAGGTTCTAAATAGAGCAGAGTATGGTGGGCTGAGAGGAACTGTTGCATCACGGGTAACTTTAGATGCAGTCAGGGGATTCCATTGATTTGGACTTGATTATTCAAATTCATTGATGCATTCTGTTACATCTGGGACAGATATTAGTAAAAAGGTTGAAACTTGAGAAAAAATCTGGTATTTGAAAGTAAACCATGGTGGGTTTGGGAATTTGTTCAGACAGCCTCTTTTGAGGACTAGCTATGACTGAGTTTAGTACTTATAATCCAATTGACTAGAAAGTGGATGGATGGCTCAAAGAACAAAATTGAACAGATATGGTCCCAGGCTCTGTCAGACAGATGAACCAGAGTAGTGAGCAGAATGGTCTAATGGTGAACAAGGTCTTCATCAGAAACCTAGGCTAGGAAATAGGGATGGGTTTCCTTGAGACAATTCTTCATCATTGTCTTTTCTGGGCATCTCACTGGTGTCAAATAAGCTTTTCTTTGTTTTTGACTGCCTTTTCCATAATACCTTAACATCAATGGCATTGAAAGACAGAGCCACTGCTCCTTGAACAGAAAGCAAACATGACAGCTTCCATGACAAAGGTTGGGGCCCTACAGCCAGGAGCTGTGGATATTCTCTTAAAGCCCTTTTCTGTCAATTATGTAGAAAAATGAAGCAAATATGTTGATGCTTACCTGTTTTTTGTTGTTGTTTTGCTTTGCTTTTTGTATTATGAGTAATACACACTTGGCCTCTCANCTAGAATCCTTGTGTCTTCTAATAGAATCTATGGAAATGTGACAGAGTAATTTGTTAGCCTGTAGGATAAATGCCAGAGACTCCCCAGTAAACCTCTCAGCACGTGCATCACTCTGCTTAGAAAGGCTTCATAACAGACTCTCCATAGCTACATAAAAATGCCAGGCTGAGTAGTTCCTGGGAAATAGTGACGCCAGCTTTGCAGTCTGCTCAGGGAGAAGTCAGATTCCCCATGGGTGAATTCCCAAGAAATGCAGTGCATGTAAGTTCTGATGAACAAATACAATGGAATTAAAGTTATTAGTCAGCATCTGACCCAAGGGTATAAATAAAAATATATGCATTTCCCACATGAAAGACATATATGTTTAATAAAACACTCTAAACACCTAAAAGTCGAAAAAAGAGTATTTTCATCATGAAGAACAGATAAGTTCGATTATTTTAATGTACTTCTTTCACATAAGTTCTAAGAAGCAACCTTTTCAAAAATAGAATGTATATATCTNTGTATCTTAACCTAGGAGCATCTTGACAGTGCTTCTGCTTAATTTACATTCAAGAGAGAAAATATATTAATATCACAGGACAGACAGCCTGGCTGCTGAGTTTTCTGCTAATTCTGACCTTAAGAACATAAATGGAGCCTTTCCTTACCCGACCATCTGGACACTGGCTGTGTTTTGATTAAATGCAGAAAAGAAAAACCATAAAAAGCTNTTTAACTAAAATTTAAAAACATACAAGTCCTGAGCCTCTACAGAAAGATAACTAGAGATAGAATAATAGATTAAAAGTCTCCAATAGTAGTAATCAATGACTGGATCTCCTAAACATGTGCAAAGAAACAAGTGGCTGTACTTAAACCCATCATTGCTTATTTCCATCACTTATATACAGCAATTGTTAATGAATTAGTTGGTAGTCTTTAGGAAAGTAAATTTCAGAAAACCAATTCTGGCATATGACAGAGACAAGATTGAAGGATTAGTCAGGGGAAAATGTGCCCAAATATTATGATTTCCATCTTTATATATGAATTAGTATAAAAATGAAGAAACTTCACTTGAAAATTGACTTCACTCATGCTTCTTTATTTAGATATTATAGGAATTAATTCCATTAGCTAATTAAAAGTTGCAATAATATAATTGTGATAAAATTTCATTTGATGAAAACAAAGATCATTTTTCCCTTTGATGAGCATTTTGTCAGAGAACTTATTTAGGCAGTAGGCAATGTATTAGGTGTTTCAGAGACATGGCATGTCTTTGATTATAATGGTCTATTGCAGCTGTTGTAGGTTGGATTTTGAAAGCTCATCAAAACAGGAATTGAATGTTTTTGAAAAGGACTTGTCACTTGAGAATGTTTTAATGGCAGTTTATAAAATTATAATTGAAAACAAAATCTTAGCCATGTATTCATAAATCAAAAATGATGAACTTGTACTCTGTACACATGTAGTTCATCTGTGAAGATCAGAAAGATTACAGGGATATTTAAGATGGGCAATAAGACTGAGGTAGTATTCATTTTATTCTTTGTGATTCTAGAATAAAGAACTATTTATACTGCAACTGAAAGGACTTATCTTATATGAAAACTATTATTTATATCCGTTATGTAGTAATTTCCCCTGAGACAAAACCTTCTGTCTTGGTGGGAAGCACATTTAGTTGCAGAATGCTCTTAAGGGAGGTGGCACACTCAATCCTGCTGGGAAGCTTGTTAAACTCAAGAAATAAACAACTCAAAGGCTTCAGGAAGTTCCTGAAACTGACCAGATTCACTTGGCCACTCCCTCCCTGTGTGCATATAAGCAGGAAGGACTCTGAGAAACAGTCTCAGACCAGCTGAACTCTGTGGAGAAGGCTCAGAACAGTTCAGTTGCCTCTAAGAGGCAGAGAGAGCAGTCTAGCTGCCTGTAAGAGGTTCAGACCATGCAAGCTGCTTGAAAGACATGTGTTCCAGAAGAGCCAGAAAGAGAGAGAGAGAAAGAGAGAGAGAAAGAGAGAGAGAGAGAGAGATTGATTCACTACACATTGAGCNTTCCTGAGGAGAGCTGTGTTAGTCCCAGTTAGGTGGAAAGATGGCTTGAGTAGCCAGGAACCAAGTCTGATTTGGGGTCTTCACAATGGTCAGTGCTTGAGGCAGCAATGGCTTGCTACATAGATGAACTTCCTTTCTAGCATGTGCTAAGGAACAAGTAGACACAAGTGGGATCAGGAAGTCAGGGAGGAGAGATGAAACTTACATTTTGCTAGCCATTTTGGATAAAAACAAACAACAAAAAACCGAAAAAACAGTTGACTGTGATGCAATCCAATTTGGAGAATTAGGGAATTTTAGCAAAATCTCAGAAAGGCAACTTGCTCATTATTCCAAAGGTACTTTCTCTGTCATATCCATATTGATTTTCCTCCAAAGAAAGTGATGTGTTTAAGGATAGATGACTTACCAATGTCTTTGTCTGAAAATGCTTCTGATTCAGCTATGATTATAAAAAGTGGGTAGAGTCTCCGCAGTGTGAATATCCATGTTTCCTCATACAGATGCCCTGTGTCAATCAGGACCTGCTCTGTCAGTCACTGTGTTCTGAATAGTAGTACATTTCTGAGATGGGATGGTAACATCACCAGACTGGCCGGCTGCATACCATGCTATAACATGAGGTGAAACATTTTCGTCAGGTCCATTTCACTTATTCATAAACATGGAGGCTTCAGCTTAGGGTCAGCCTGGGCCCAGTACTTACTCTTCCTCACATTATAGCTTTTGATGTGCAGCACTTAGACTTGGTTCTGGCACTTGCCTGTATAAAACCACTTATCCCTAGCCTCCCCTGAACCCTGACAGCACTGCTTATGTGCTTACTGTGTGCCCAATGGTGGATTTTGGCAATTGATAATGTCTAACTGTCAGCTTTTCTTCTGCTCCCTGTGAAAGCATGTAGTACAGCTAATCTAGCCTTCATCTTGTGCCTGATCAAGAAGAGCAGAGGCAACACAGAGGGTCCCTTCCCTGAACACTGACACTGAAATAAAGCATAGGAAAGATAAGCTACAGTTCTGAGTTCCAGGCGCATCTGTCCACAGCACTGACCTGTCTGCTCCTTGGAG
>LZPO01066544.1:0-16164 GCA_001675575.1 Neotoma lepida
TATGGTAATAGTTCCTTACCACCAAATTGTCACTGCAAGGGCAAGCTCTTAATTTCTGTGACTTGAGTGAATGAGGTTCCAGTTCTCTCTAACAGCAATGATAACAAGAATACATGTAGTGATATAGCCATGGTTAGCTTCCTATTGTGTCTGAAATTCTGTACAGTACAATTTCTTAATTGGTTCTTGTCATAAAGACAGTTTTAGTCCACCAACTTAGATACAATACTACAATCCTTTTATAAGGACAGACTTCTCATCTAAAATTTAGTTGGGGTGTTAAAGTCTTCAGTACTGGGTTGCAATTGAGTATTCCCTTTCTACATCAGTTTATTTCTCCATCCTTTTGGAATCTCTTCAGTTCCTTTGGAGATCAGACAGAATACAGCCAACAAAAGGAAGCTGGCTTATCATACAGAATTTTCAGCCTATCATGTCAGAATTCTAGGTTTAAGGTTTTGTATTTCTTTATTTTTTGAGGCCCTAAGGATAGTTGAGTATTATATAAAGTTGCACCTTCTAAAACAAAAATGGCAAATAATATTCTCATATGCTAATTCCCATTAAATTGTGTTGGCTGCTTAGAGAGCTGTGTTGAAAAGAATGTTGTTCTAGCTGTACTCTATGAGAAAATGCCAGAAAGTCTATTAAGGCACAGGAGATGAAAGTGGTACCAATCATACTACATATTCGACATATCTATTTTGAGACTTAAAAGCATATTAGCAATTATACTTAGATTCATTTGCAATCAGAGATACACTTAAAGGGATAATTACACACTTAAAATGAATCAACTTCTACTATTTGCAAGAGAGTATACAGGTCAAATCATATAATAACTTCTAAGACAGCATTTCTCAGCCTGGGGTACAGAGATTCTAGCACAAAGAGAGAGAAATGAACATGTGTCCTCCTTCCTCCCTTGGAATATGTAGACTTTCTGATTAGAGCAGGGCAGAGGTTCTTTGAAAGAGTAATTATGTTGGGACTCAACAATGTAACAGAATACAGAAGATACACAGAGCTGAGGATAATTCTTTCATTAAAGAGGGATTATTAAAGGTTNTTAATTTAAAAAATGAATTAATATATGCAGGACATTGTACTTGCTGTATAGTGAGAAGGGAATAGGGTTAAATGTAGTAGCAAGATCATGGAATATATTCTATATAGTAATGAGTCACCTGTTTGCATATTTTCTAATTATCAATATACTTATATAATTACCTACAGTTCCATGATTCAGATACAGACAATAGTGGCATTTTTTATATTCAGCTGCCAGAATTTATACAATAGCTATGATTTAGAAAGGATTTCTTCTATTCCTGAGGATAAACTGTTATTAACTTTAAAATACCAGGAATGTCAAGTNGACAAGAGTCAGGCTGATGTTGAAGACAGGGANTAAAGCACAGTCAGAAAGAGTGAGAGCTCGGTGCTGGTCAGGTGCTGCCGAGTATACTCAAGAAGAACATTTAAAAGAACAAATGGGAAACTGAGTTAATATTTATGCTAAAGGGAGGTGAAAACTGCTCAGCAGTCTGACATTTTAATTACTTAAACCTCAGTTTATGATAACATAAAGTCTGAAGCTAGTAAAACAGTATACTTAATCCGACAACACACACCATTCTAAAGGAGANGGGACCTACTTCTCATTATATCGTTAATTTCAAGAATTGAACTTGTACTAACAGGTACAGCAAAAAGGTCTAGATCAAGACTCTGCTGGGTCTTTGGAGCAACAGGGCAAACTGTGGAGACAGGAACATGCTGCGATATGAGGCAGTACAGGCTCAGCATGTTTAAGAACAGTGTGTGCTGGAGATGGCTCAGTGGTTAAGAACACTTGCTATTCTTACAGAGGACCTGGGTGGGGTTCCTAGAAACCACACGGCAACTCTCAACCACCTGTAACTCTAGTTCCAGGAGATCAGATATCCTTATTTGACCTCTCTGACACCAGGCACGTATGTGGTGCACATATATATATGCAAGCAACCACATATAAAATAAATAAATCTAAAAAAATAAAGCATATACAACATATATACAAGATACATGCAAAACGATAATAGCCACACCAAGGTGGCAGGACATTGGTAAATTTTAAATAATTTATTACTATAAAATGTACCTTTACAATGTTGGAGTCAATTTGTATTTTAAAAACTAACCTTGTTAAGAAATAAGTTCCCTAAAAGGATTTTTTCTCACCTACCTCAGTGGAGCAATTCTTTTGATTATTCCTTGCTCAAAGTTAGTGGGTTACTGGACAGCAGCTCTGTTAACATCAACTAAGTGCCAGTTTTTCTTTGTCTGCACTCTTGTCCTGAGTCCTTTTAATTAGGTGTATGATGTGCAAATGTTCTTACATTCGGGGCTCTCAATGGTTTGGCCCTAGTTCATTTATTATTATTTAATCTTTCACTCAACCCAGGTCACCCACTAATTATGGTACACTCATGCTGAGGAATAAAGTTTCTATTCTTTTTATGCCTAAATTGTTTTTCAAAGCTGGTCCTGATTCTGAGTCCCAGTCTTTGAGTTCTGCCATTAAGTCTTGGATGATTATTATAGGTTACATACATCATGATGATATTTTTCAGAATTTTGTAGAACAGAATCAACTGTCAATTAAACAAACACTTGGCAGCTTAGTAGTATTCATTTTGAGTTCTTGTTTCAATGTTATTTTGAAGGGAGTTCATATGAGCAGCTTCAAGTAATCCCATAGAGTTCAAATTAATCATTAAGGGAAAAATACCTTAACAGTGGAAAACTTGAATGGACCCAATCTTAAGCAAGTAATCAAATTTAATACTGTCAACACAGGATTAGCTGACATTATGTACTTTTGATGAAGATAGAACATCATTTACATATCCTACCACACTGAGCATAAATGTAATGTGAGGAAATAATTAAGAACTCCAAACTGAGGAACATNGCAAAGCTAGCCTATNTAGGAACATTGCAAAGCTAGCCTATGTGCCTCAAAAATGTCAACGTCATGAAAGATTGACACGAACTGGGGAATTGAAGATTAAAGAAACGTAAAAGCTAATTATAGTGTACNATCTCTGGTTATATTCTAGATTCTAAAANAGGAATGAACNTTTAAAAAAGCTAGAAGGGTTATTAGGAGGAAAATAAGAGGAACTTTAATATAGACTACATGNTAGTTCAGGAAATTTCATCAGTATCACTGGATTGTGGTGGCATAGGCGAAAGTCCTTTATTTCTACATTNAGATGATATTATATTCTTCTTCATCAGGTAGCATTTGATGTTAGTAAATACATTTATGAACAACTTGGAAAATCAAACAAGAGCATATGGCAACTCAACAAATACCCTGCCGCTTTTCTGTGACTTTGNCACTTTTCACAAAGGGAAGTGTCAGGGCTGGTGAGGCAGTGGGTAAAGGCACTTGCCACCAGGCCTGACAACCTGAGTTTGACCATGAGAGAGAACCTACTTTTGCAAGTTGTCCTCTGACCTTCACGTGTGCGCTGTGCCCATCCATGTGCATGCATACACAAACACACTTCAATAAACGTACTAAAATTTTTACTTAAAATGGAATGTATCATAAAAAGCTCTGAGCCAAGTGATTTGTACTTGGGTAGGTACTTAATAAACAGCTATTATGACTAAAAAACTAACATGGTTAACTTCTTTTTATTTACTTGTGATTGAAAATGGACTTTCTCATATAATATATCCTGATCACAGTTTCTCCAGCTGTGCCCCTCCTAGTTCCTCTCTCCCATCTGGATCCACCCCCTTTCTCTCATTAGAAATCACACAGATTTCTAAGGGCTAATAATAAAATAAAATATAATAAGATACAACAAATTTCTAATAATATTTCTAAGCTATATTTGGGACTTGATCTTATCCACTGAAATCTAGCCCTATGTAAATGGCTGTTTTCCTATAAAACAATGTAGCCTTTTTCCCTNTAAGCTTGTCTGTAGGTACCTACATAGAATTTTAATTTGCTGGTTAGTATCGATTTTGATTATGTTACTGTATGATATGAACAAGAAAATTTTAGAAATAGATCTACAGTAACTTTTCAGATAAAATTTGCTGTTTGCATTCAAAATGGCAAAACAAAAAATTGTGGATGTTCAAAATATAGACTGGGAAATCCCTTGCAAAGTGATTTCTAGCTATTCTTTGTCTTGGAGTGGAGTCAAAGACACCTCCTAACTCTCCAACAATATTACATACTTGTTCCTCCTCCAGGACTGGTGAGCACCAGAGAAGGATGTGGGGCCTCCATGCTCTTGTGGAGTGTGGCCACTGCGATGATTTTTCTCTTATGTATGCATAGCTTTGTGACATCTTCATCTGCTTTAACGTCTTCTGCAGTTCTCTGCTTCACAGCAGCTCCAGGATCAAAATTAAACACCTGGAAAAAACCATAGCATCTGTTTATANTAGGTCCATGAAAATATTCAATAAAAAACCCTCTTGTTTACAAAGAGAAATGCTGTACATAGATTAGCTGTAAGTAGGAATTAAACCTTTAAGATCTTAAATGGAAGAAAAACAACTTTACNTAANTTAAAAATACTTCTGGCCAAGTAACATTTTTTTTTTTTAGTGACAAACAATTAAAATTATACNAATTTTATGATAGCTAAGCTAATTAAANATAGGGAAGGGCATACTATNTGATAATGTTTCTGATTTAGATACTTCCTGAGAGCTTAAGAGCACAAAAACAAATGAAGCACATGGTGAAAAACATGGAAAGCCACAGCATCCTATACCCTTATTTTCTCCACAACATTCCTGTATGCTTACTTTCCCTGTTGCTTGCATTTATTGCTATATTAACATTACCTCCTCATTGATCTAAATATATATTGTACATCAAAAAATCTTAGTTATCATATAAATCTTGCCCCCCAAATTATTTATTTATTTAAATTAATGAATTACTTTTTCCCAGCCTGATCACGGTTTCCCCTACCTTTCCTCCCACCCCGCTCATCCACTTCTCCTCCCCTCTCCCCAGAAAAGGGCAGGGCTTCCATGTACACCAGCCAGCCATGGCACATCAAACTGTAGCAAGACCAGGCACCTCCTCTCCCACCAAGGCTGGATGAGGCAACTCAGTAGTTAAAAATATGGTAACATACAAAAAAGAAAAAGGCATTTATTAGTCTTTAGTTTAAAAACTAGTAGTATATACACATTTCAGAGAATAATTGTCTATTTTCATACCAAATAATATTTCACCCTTTTAAATTAACTTGCTTTTTACTTTGTAAAGCAATAAAACTACCTCAAAGTTTTGCTATGAGAGCTGAACTTTGTGATTTTAAGGGTATCTGTGGCACATTTACTGATACCAGTGNTAAGAATAACATTACAGATTTGAGTAGCCATAGTAGTGAATGAAAGTACTACACTATAAGCCAAGTTCCAATAAAAAATACAATAAAATAGTCAATATGTCATCTTTGAAAATAAGAATTATTTTTTCACAATTTTTAAGCATTCCAAAGTGCACATAAAATAATTAATATGAACCCAAGACCATAAAAGTGAGATACCAAAAAGAAAAGAAAATATATAAAATATCTACAACCAAACCAAAACCAAAACACCAAAACCAAACCCTGCTGTACTAGATTGTGATGGTTACCTTGGGAAGAATAAGAGGACATTCCAAGCCACACTTGCATGTTCCATCAGTAAGCAGGTATGTTTTAACCTGCTCCAAGCAAGATAACAAAGACCCACTGGGACTGTAAAAATAGTTTAAAAAATATCAGGAAACAATTTTGATGACACATACTATAAAAAAGCACAATTTATAGACTCATTGTCCCTTCACAAGATAATATTTTCCTACTAGGGAAAATATTTTCTTTGCCAATATTATGTTAGCTACTAAATTACAGACTTTAACACCATCTCTTTCTTTGGAACAGAAATATTTGTCAGAAAAATACATATGTTCATAGAAAATGAAAGAAAGCATTTCGAAAAACAGGAATAGATTAAAGATGGGAAAACTATTCTTAAGAAAGGACATAAACAGGTAAGAAAGGAGGAAGTAAAACGCGTAAAGTATGCTGGGTGGTGGTGGCCGCACGCCTTTAATCCCAGCACTCTGGAGGCAGAGGCAGGCAGATACCTGTGAATTCGAGGCTAGCCTGGTCTACAAAGTAAGTCCCAGGACAGCCAGAGCTACATAGAGAAACCCTGTTTTGAAAAATAAAGATGAACCAAAAAAAGTCCATAAAATAATGCTATATATTTGAACCATAAGGTTTGCTTTAAGCTCTTTGAGGAGAAAGTGAAACTGCAACATGCTAAGGTTCAAACCAGAACAGATACGGAGTCAGGTGAAGAGAGCATGGACCCTTCAAGTCTATACATTAGGTANTGAGTCAGGTGAAGTAAACATGGGTCCTTTCAAGTCTATACATTAGGTACTGAGTCAGGTGAAGACAGCATGATTCCAATCAAGTCTATACATTAGGTACTAACTCAGCTGAAGTAAGCATGGATCCTTTCAAATCTGTACATTAGGTACTGAGTCAGGTGAAGAGAGCATGGACCCATCAAGTCTATATATTAGGTACGGAGTCAGGTGGAAGGACAAGTCTGTGCTACTTATTTACATTAGGGGATTGTTTAAAAACAGAATTTGCAGTTTAGGATACTTTATTATTAATAGGTTGATTTTTATAACATAAATGAATACTCTGCTTTGAAATTTATGTATATTTTGAGATTATATTTTACTTATGACTATTTAGAAAAACCTCCCCTTAAGCCTTCTGGTCAGATTCGTCCAGAACAATATCCTGTTTCATATGCGAAGCGTCACTCTTGGATGGAGTCTAGTCGGCCTCCACAGAAACAGGCAGTATTTGAAANGGNCTAGGTTAAAATGCAACTCATACTGTGCTCATGGAAAATTATACAAGTGACTTTGGCACAAAAGAAAAAAATCTAAAAAAAAANCCTTAACTTATTTCAATGAACAAAGGTGTTTTAGATTACATGAAAGAACAGTAATTTTCACATTATAGATTAGTGTTTCACCAGAGCACATAGGGGCAGGAATAGCTTTAAAGTTTTGATAAGTTTAATAAAAGTGTCACTAAANTATATCATATTGATTTTTTCCCATGAAGAATTAGTAAGTTTAGTAAAAAGAAACTGCTCAATATTTTACTTAAAAGAAAGTGTATGGATGGCAATCTAGAGGGATTTACTTGTAAAATTTAGCCTAAAGTGAAGACTTCCTAAATTCTATTAAGAATACTCCAGATACTTTAAAAATACTTCCTACCACTTAGTTAGATTTTTTTCTTCAGTTACAGCTATTTAATTAACTTTTGGGAGTAATAATTAACATAAAATAGTTATGTCTTAAATCACGATAAAGCTTAAAGGATTGGAAACAGGTGGACAACTTACTATGTAGCCTCCATGCCTTGAGGCAGGGACAGCTGGACACTAAGCTGAAACTTCAGCTGTGTGCTGAAAGGAGCAGCAGAGGTAGGCTAACTTCCCACAAACATTCCAGCAGTAACTCAGTCCTAGCCGAAGAGATCAGANGGATGCTGGCTTGATTGCACGTGAAAGCATTTTAATTTCAGCTTATCTGGGAAGTTCCTCTCTAAGAATTCTTGGTGATCAGATTGGATTTGGAGNNCTCATGCTAAGAGGATTATCAGATATTCAAGACTAGGGAGACTTGGAAACTCACGAACAAGGTAACTGTGGATTCTTAGACCTTAGTTTGGTTTTTGACTCTGAGACTTGACCTGATTTTTGCTCACAGCAATGTGAAAAGCTGATCTCATAAGTAGTCATCAAGACTTTGGAATCACTTAGTACACCTGAATATACATTTGTCTTTATAATCTTGAACACTCATAAACATAAACATGTCACAGATAATGTGTAGTTTTTCTATTAACAACAAAATATTTCTAACAATCTACAAACAACATTGGCAATAGGAATACTTTGAGAAGAATAGTCATGAGTCCTGTGTATCTATCTTATTTCCATGGGCTGGACCTCAGATTCTCTATTATGCCTTCATTACAATTAGCAAAGCATACCTTTAAAATTTCAGAAAAAAGAAATATATGGGACAAAAGAATTTCAATTGGAATTAAAGTTTACCTCAAGAAACATCTTACCCAAACAAACCCACATCTGAATTGAATTCTTGAGAACTGGCATGTGAGTCTTTATGTTCATATAGCAAAGAATATCTCATTCATGCATTTTTAGTTTTTAATTTTATTCTTCTAAGGATAGGACTTCTAGTATCCAAGACTGACTTCTGACTCACTATGTAGCCAAAGCCTGCTTTGAAACTCTGGTATTCCTACCTGTATCTACTAAATGCTGAGTTTACAGGCATGCACTGAGAAATATATATATCTTTGTAGAACTCAAGAATTCTGTTGCAGCTAGGTTACAAAAGCCATATCAAAAGTAATACCANGAATATAATGATGTTATGTGTCATTGAAAATTTTCTGTTCTTAAATTGTATCACAAAGATTTATGGTATCCAATCTTTCATTATTTATTAAAAAACTACAAAGTAATAAACTTAGGGGTCAATTATTTAAAAGAGAGTAAAACTTTGTTTTATTTTTGTTTTTCAGACAGGGTCTCTCTATATAGCCCTAGATGGCTTAGCGTTTGCTATATAGACCAAGCTGGTCTTGAACTCAGAGAGCCACCTGCCTCTCTCTCCTGAACACTGGGATTAAAGATGTGCACCACCACACCTGGTTGGGGGCTGAAACAGCCAATTTATTCCATTCAATTCTCTCTCTCTCTCTCTCTCTCTCTCTCTCACACACACACACACACACACATCATAAGAATATAAAAGGCGAGGCCATGTGCATCATGAATTTTTTTGTTTTTGCTATTACAGGTAAGAAAATTGATTAAAAATCTATACAGAAAAGATAAAAATTACTTTTAGTTAAGAGATCTAACCATAAAAATTGCTAATTAGCCTCAGAAAAGCCCGATGAAGTACTTTGAAACAGGGTGATATTCTTAAGAGTTATTNGGTCTATTTCCGGCATTTCCCATTTTCCTGTGAGTACAGTATTCTTGTTTATGTGTTTCTTTTAGAAGGCTTTGTATTTTCTTTATCCTTATTACAGNGAAGCAGAAGGATAACTTTACATAGACACAGGTAATGCATAAAGATTCTCTTGAGTAATCTAAGAAAATTGACATTGCTAAGCAGCACAGAATAAAAATACTTGTGTATTTCTAGCACAGAGGTCATTTANTCAAGTTTATGTTAGGTGCTGTCAGTCACAATATTTTGTTCCCTTAAGGAAGATCAGTCTTTCACTGCCTTAATCTTGAAACTGCAAACTTGGAGGTAACAGAGACAGTAAGAGCTCACCTGATGTAAAGCACGCCATTGCGATCCACACGCCGCTGCCAACCCACAGGAACCTGGATAGCTGGAAGACCTCCTTCCTTGTCTCCTCCGTCACACTCTTTGCCTCCATTCATTTTCTGTGTCTGCTTGGGGCGCTCCAAAGATATCAGCAATAAGATGATATCCTTCTAATAGAGAGCATGGTGGCCTTCAAAACAGGGCCAGCACGGCACAGTTTTCCTGGACTACGAAATACATCGGGAAGCTTCGGCTCAGTTTGGAACCAAGTCCTTGAAATCTGCCATTGTGAAAACGTTTCCCATTATAATCTACATTAAATAAAACACATTTCATTCCTAGGCATGGTCTACATAGGCAAAACCAAATACTCTCAACCAGGGAAAATCATAATTCACCTATGCTGGTACCTGCCTGAAGCAGAAGAGGGAGGGGTGAAAAGTTTTTAGTTGTACATTTTTTCTTGAACCTTGATACTGGACTAGAATAACCTCTACTTCTAGAAACTGGTCTGTTTTGACACCACCAGCTGGTTAATGTTTCCAGGTGCTACCGCCTCTATAGGCCACATTCTTTAAGCTTTCTCTTTATTTTCCAATGTGAATCCAAGGTGTTGAAGGTTGGTTCATCTGGTGTTTTCATGACTTCAAAATTCCAATAATGTAGCCTGAAATATATGTAAATACGTAAACTGTACATTTAATGTTGAAAATTGAGAGCCACATAATTTAAAAAATAAACTTCTAAATGTACCCAACCACTTTTGTNTTCTCTGCTGTCAAAATCATATGTAAAATTCTTTTTTTTCTTTCTAAAGCTTTTAAAGTTTTTTTTAAAGGAAACAGTAGAAGAAATAAAATATACATTTCCAAATNCAAGGGAAGTTTTCTCAGTATTATTGAAGGGATGAGAGTTGATTTATAGTCAAGATTTTATAAAACTTTATATTGTCNTGTACTCTCTAAATTCTTTTATTAAGTTACAAGGTGCNNTTTGAAAAAGAAACAACAGGGATCAGTGGTAGTATAGCATGCTTATATAGGTACTCTTGATAGAGCAATTAAATAAAAATAAGTAAATTAAAAAAATTTAATCTAATCTCTCAGTATTATGGAGAATGTGGTGTCACAGTTGGTAGACTTGTGTTGTGAAGAACCCTTTCAGTGGTCNCTTTAACATGTGCTATACAGTCACATCACTGAAGCCACAAANCCACATTAAAAATGAAGAATACTGTCCTAGTGTTTTAAGAATGAGACATGTGGCTTCTTATAAAAGTTTTCAGTGACAGCATAGTTACAAATTAAAAAATGCTGTACCAGAACATCTGAAATGGNAGTGAGGAAATGCTGGAAAACTGTCAAATGACAGGATTCAGGGGAGGCTTTAAACTGATTTCAAAAGATCTATGTGAGNAATTAACATACTGTTAAACAGTATGTGTGTATAACTTAAACAGTGCAAGAAGGCATACAACTAGTCAATCTCAATTCTTAGATTCTACATATTTAAACTTGCCTAAAAATTTTCAGGGTCTTTCATTAGGAAAGCAAGAAACCATCTTTCAGTGAAGGCCACTATAGATTTAGATATCCCTTATACTTTCTCTTCAGATATATCTCTGTTCTGGACTTTCAGGCCCAATACATTTAATACTTTTCTTTAAATTTATGTGCAGTCTTGTGTATGATATATGTGGGCACACATGCATGTGTGTGGAGATCAGAGAATAACACTGATCTCGGTTCTTTTCTTAGACTTCTATGTGGGCTCTAGAGCTATAACTCAGTTCCTAGGTATGGATGTCACGCTTTTACCTCCTGAGAAACCTCACCAGCCCCCAAACATTAAAGTTTAATATTTGAGCAGTATTTATTGGCACTACTGTATAATCATTCATGTATTGACACAACCTTTTAATGTTGGGTGACAGATTCTGAATTATTTGTTCTTTTCAAGTTTTATATATATATATATATATACATATATATATTTACACACACATATACATAAAATGGTGTTTGATCAAAGTCCCTATCCACTATCTTCTCTTCCCTTCTTACTAAATCTATTTCCCCAACTCCCCCTTTTACTTTCACGCTTTATTTTTAGTTTTTGGTGACACTGCATTTAATTAGGATTTCTTACATGGACAGCGTGGGGGACCTATTTGCTTGACTTGAGTGCTGTACAACCTAGGAATATGACTCTTGAGTCCCGAGCCTGAACACTTTCAACTCTAGACCCTAGCGATTGTTCTCTAAAGAAACTGTACTGCTTCTAAATATTTTCCATGTATGAATGCATCTTCTTTTCTTTGTCTTGGAAACTTTATATGTATACATATAAATGTTTGTATTCATATATTTTAGATTTNCTTATTTTATGTATGAGTGTTTTGCCTGTATGCATGTGTGTATGCCACATGTGTATAGTGCCTGCAGAGGCCAAAAGAGGATGCCAGAACTGGAGTTAGAGACAGTTGTTAGCTGCCATGTGTGTGCTGAGAACCACATCTGTGTTCTCCACAAGAGTAGTAAGTGCTCTGAACAGATGAGCCATCTCTCCAGCTTCTCTTTTTCCAAGTATTGAGTCATTACCNGTTTGTATTTTCCCCCTTGGACACTTTTGTATGGCATTAAATATTTTCCTAAAACGTTACTTTCAATGGTTGGGATGGATTTTTGGGAAATGATGTGTTAACTTAATTACTTCCATTTACCTTGTGGGCATAGTATTCCTCTAAAACTNTCATAAGCATAAACAAATCTGAGAAATGTTCCTGCACATATAACTACACACATCTTAATAATTCACCCAGAATTATTTGCTAAAATAGAAGTGTATAATTTTAGGTTCTTCAGACATTCCTTAAATATATGAAGCAGTCCTAGGAAAGGATTTAGAGTCACGTTTCCCAAACCACTGAAGCCTACACAGTGCACTCTTTCACCAAGTATTGAATGTGTTCTACTTGCTTCCAGGACTGTGGCAATCTTATCTCTTATAGAGACCCATCATCCGAGGTGCAGTCATACTTCCTTTTTATAATTTGCAGTATAAAAACTGAACACTTTCTCCTGTTTCCCAAATTTAGCATTTTAATATTACTATGCTTCAAAAAAGCCTACATTCCACAATATCCTTCCCTCTTTTCCCTCAGAGACCCATCTTGTTTACGTGGCTTCATGAAATTCTAGTAAAACAAGCTAAAACAGAAAAGACTATGATATTCAAGCTACCATCTTGTCACTAGCATTTGGAATCTAAGATTCAGTTTATGCTTCAGGTTAATCTGTATTTATTTCACAGACTTTCTGTAATGATGAGAATCAAATGTGCGAGTTTATGTTTATATGTGTTCTGAAGGAGNTACCTGTTACAGTTCTACCAATATTTTCATTTTTTTCTGCTTCTTTTCAATATGTAAATCAGTCTCTGAAAATTGGCTTTAAGAGAACTAAATTTCTGTGGCTTCATTTTCCTTGTTGCCCTGGTTTCTTCTGACCATTCAGAATTTAAGGTGTTACTTATCCCCCAAACTATAACGTAAACCACAGATACTCCTTCATTTGTAATTAATTCACTGGTACTTTGTATTGTCAGCTTATTAGCAGTATCAGTCTGTTTACTGAGTCTCTTTTCACAGGAATATACACACTCTGAGCAGGGGCCTTAATTCACTCTGTCCTTCCTATATTATTTCCTGATGATTGTATATATTCTAAATATATACAATTTTATATTTTTTTTTATCACTTAAGCTTATGATACATTGAGCATCACAAGCCTAAAATGAGGTTTTAGAAGAAGCCAATGAGTGTATGCATGTTGATAAGATCTAATAACCACTTTTTTGTGCTCTAGATTTATCCTTGAAGATCTCACAACTTCTGCATGAGAACTTCTATAGNGAAGATAAGGCTTCTATGAAGACTAGTATGTTTATTTGTGAACTCTCAGTTTTATTATGTAACATATTAATTGTATTAATAAAGGAACTAGAATAAGAATGCAACAATATAAAAAATTAAGCATATATTTGAACAGGGTGCTCTTAATGCAGTAAGACCTCCTTTTTCAATCTGTTTTATTGATGTTCTTGTCCATATAAGAATAAAATTATTAAACATTATTTAATGTATTTAAAAATCAAACTCAAAAAACTATGAAGATTAAATAATAGATAATATGACATCATAAAAGTACTAAATAGCCATTCTTCATAAATCGTTCTGACTCTGAGTGACATCAAATGCCATAAAGTCATTGGAATAATGTCAAACAAACTTTACTAATAGTAAACATAATGAATTGGCTTTTGTGTGATGATATTCTATATTGATGCACATGACAAATTCATCTGTGCTCAGTGGATATACTTAGATACACAGCAGCACAGAATTAAACAGCCATGATTCTTCAATTTTCATGAACAGACTGTATGTTAAGTAAAATGTGGNCATTAGTTGATATTTGATATAACTAAATCATCACTAAACTTTTTAAAATATGATTTTAAGGTTAGCTCATTAAATATTTATAAACAGGAAGTCTACTCCCATCCTGCATTGGCAAGACTGAATACTTCACTTTTCAGACTGATAGTAAGTTTGATGTAGAGCAACNCTCTGTGCTTACATCTCAAACAGTATATGTATAACAACAGACGTNACTGGACTAAAACACACTATCAGCACTGTAGAGAGCTGTATCTAAATGACTACAACATAATTATCATTTGATTGAATAACAAGTAAATAACCACAACCTTTCTACTCTTTGTTAACAGAGTTATCCTAGATGGCATTTCCCCTAATCTTCTTTTTATAAAATATCAATTATTTAAATGCACCCTTCATTGCACCTATCCAGCTCCCAGTCAAATTTTACACATTTATTCAAGTCATGTATTTTTATTTATAAGCATCCCATTTTCTCTCATTTTGAAAGAAAACNTTGAAGCATATTAACCCATTCTATACCAGTTATTATTTCCATTTGATTCTTATTATGACTGGGTGGCTACTTCTTCTAAGACATCTTTTTGATACATCCTCTGTAAGAGACCCAAATGCTCTGCTCAACAACTGTTGTCATTAACTGTCTTGTTAATCAGTTGGACCAGAATANTCTCAATAGTTCATCTTTCCTTGCTTGCTAACCAAAGTCTCAAACTCTATGTTCTGCTCTTTCACAGTAGAAAGTATAAAAGTCCACAGACTGTGTGGCTCAGCCATTAAGAACACTGGCTGCTTTGCAGAGGAGCAGGGTTCAATTCCTAACACCCTCATGGTGGTGATGGTCTGTAACTCCAGTTCTAGAGGGGATCCAATGCCCTTTTTTGACCTCTGTGGGCACCAAACATGCAANTGCTGCACAGATGCATGTGTAGGCAAAATACCCATACAAACAAAATAAAAACATTAAAAAAATAAAGTTTGCAACCCAAGAATGACATGATAGTCATACAGGAAGGTATCCATCAAAAATCTGAAGGTCTTGGGATAGGCTCANAAAGTTTTGGCACTCTTCACAGCCAAAGCAATGAGCATCTTGGCCTGGGTCCCCTCTAGGCCAAGAATAGTACTTACAACCAGGCTAATTATTTTTGGCTATAAAATTTTAGCAACTCCCATGTTTGAGTCATATAGAAGTCTTACATTATGAGTATGACAGACCGCAAGTGGCCCTGAATATTTTTTTGCAGTTTCACTGGTAGTGATCTGTAGTGAAGTGTGACAGGTGTGACACTGCTCACACTTTGTTTCTAAACCTCGAGAAGCCTATGCTTTTCACTCTGGCTCTTTGGAATGCCACTACCTTGTCAACAACCTCAATTAGCTCCCTTGCAGTTTAGAAGGGATGTGGGTGGAGAGCAGCCCAGCTGTCTATCCAGCTCAGCTGAGGCCTGTCATGAAGATGAATGTCGGGGGCCACCACACGGAACAGGGATGAGCTGGCTCAGCTGATTGGGTAGTAAACTGCAAACCAACAGAACCATTAGTAGAGGCAGCAAAAACCTCTACTGGAAATAATAATAAGGCTAAAAGTAGAGTTGGCTCATAGTGCTGAGAGGCTAGTTAGCACTACTTATTAATACTTAACTCTTATTTCCTATAACATAGAAATTATAACAATATAGATTGTTCTTGGAAAAAAGCTAGCCTCATACATGNTTAGAACATTGTAGTATTCAAATTATTATTTATAGATAGCATTCAAATCATGGGAAAACCATTCAGATCCTGGGAAAGGACAATGATACTGTTAAGTAGAAAAAACATGCCACAAAGTTGCTATATAATGATGATTTTTTTTTCTTGAGTTAGGGTCTCACTATGTAGCCCTAACTGCTCTGGGACCCACCATATAGATCAGGTTGGCCTTGAACTCACAGATATCTTTCGCTTCTGCCTCTCAAGTGCTGAGATTAAAGGAGTACGCAATCATGCCTAACTTGATAATTTTAATTTAAAATGTGCTATCATATGTCAGTATAAAAACAGTATAGCAGCAGCCTTGTAATTACTCATGTATCTAAGTATAGNAACATGATACCAGTGTCCTCTCAATTACCATTACATGTTCTTTGGTAGTAAGGACATATTTTCATTTTTTGTACAATAAGCAAACATCAGCTCTGTAACTGGGAAAATATTTCTAAAAGCCTCAGTACAGTATTCATAGAATTAATTAATCCAGGGAGTTAATGGTGGTTTCTG
>LZPO01066544.1:33595-44967 GCA_001675575.1 Neotoma lepida
AAAGAAAAATAAGAAAAATGGCAGTGGCTAATTTAAGTGGACAGGTGGGAGAGAGGGCAATAGCAAGGAANCAGCAAGGAAGAGCAATAAAGAACACTACAGGTGACTGAAAAAAGTCCACAGGGAAACAAATTTTGATTATTTAAAATATATATGTAATAAACATATTAGGGCATGTGTATACATATATAAATAATTTAAATGAAGTCACACTGCAGAAGGAGATAATGCTCCCTCCAAGAGTCAGACTATCTAGTAAAAGCTCCACTGCCAGGCANGGGAATCTTTTGAGTTGTTGACCAGGAAAGTTCAAGAGACTCCCAAACAATACAGGCTGTTGCCATCACCTTGGTTGCCTCTCAGAACTTGAAGGTATGATCATTGCTGAAGATGCTACACACCCTGGACAGAGGACTTGGAGGAATCCAGCGTAACTGACCTGGAAAAAGTTATACAAGCTGCCAAGAAAGAAAAATTCAACCAATAGTCCTNCTTTGCTGTAATGCTTATGAACTACAACAATGATTGGATGGCAAGATACACCCAAGAGTCCAATAGTGGTATTTATATCTCAGGGGATAACCAGGAGCTACTTACTCACTTGGACTTGAGGCCTGCTCAATAGGAAGTAATTCATGTCTGCTACTGTAAACCTAGTCAACTACCCATGCTGATGATGCCACGTGGATCAAAGAAGAGAACCTACTAGTGTCACTATCTTTTTTTTAATTTATTTTTTTTATTTAAAAATTTTTTTATTTTACANACCAACCACAGTTCCCCCTCCCTCTCCCCTACCCTATCCCCCATCCATCCCTCAGAGAGGGAAAGGCCTTCTATAGGGAGTCCACAAAGTCTTACTGCCACTTTCCTAAACTAGTATAATTCTCAATTGTATCCTAAGGACCTATCCTATACCCACAAATAAGTGTGGCTCTCATTTGTCATCAAAGAAGCTTCTTTTTGCAGAGGACGAAAACCATCACAAAAACTNNTAAGTNGTGAAAATTCAGAGAACAATTGACCATGGGGTTCTAGCCCCAGTTAATGCATCCACAACTCAACTTCTATAGCCAAGGCTTAGAAACATTGCTAAAGAGGGGTGGAACAGCTGTAAGGTCCAGAGGACCAGGACATCTCCTGAGAGATGGAGTCTTCCACACATGACAGAGAGCTGCACTCATGAAGTCTTAATAATATGGNTGCATAAACAAGACTTGTAAAAAGTCAACAAATGGCAGCTGACATTCCAACAACNGATGGAGGAAATCTCATAAGGATTCTCCACTAGATGTATAGCTACAGTTAGTGGGGAGAGGGAGGATCATTCTTCTCAAGTAATGAGGTCCCTGACAGTTTATCTAATCNCAAATGCTCAGTCCTAAAGCCATGTACATAGGAATAACACTAAATGGACTTTGCAGCGCATTTATATACACACACGTATATATGTTTATAACAGTAAAATTAAAGGAGAAGAGGTCATGAATTTTAGAGGGAGTGGGGGAAGACATGGGCGGAGATGGAGAGGAAAGAGGGTGCAATGAAAATTATATAAACAAAGTACGCAAATATGAAATTCTCCAAAAATAAAAGTAAAAAAAATAGAAAAATTTAAAATTACTAAAAATTTCATTTATTTTACTTTTTGCTTTAGTTTATTGAAGCCTATCAGTAAGAATGGGTTATTTTGATTAGTAAAATGTATAATACAATCAAGGGATAGTAGTGATAGTTGCAATTTTAAATAATCTTCATTAGCTAATTTTTTTCCACTTTATGGCATTAAAACATTTCTGATAACCAAAGATAACCATTTGTAAATGAAAACAGTTTTTTTCAAAATAGCTCATTTGGCAATTTCTGCTATTAAGCCTATCCAGAAGCTTGGATAAGAAGAAAACCTTGTTCCAAAACTTAATGATTTTGTGTGCTATTCATATTTCTGCTCAGAAATATAAACAATGTGCTAGAACTACACTGAACTTCAGTTACATAAGAAAACGAACGCTTTCATTTGTGTTTTACCAACTAACTTGCCACTGCAACACTTTTAAGGAGGGGAGATGACAAACTGCAGGCAGATTTGCATATGCCTGNTTGCAGTTGTTTATTATGGCATAAATGTGCTGTGGCAGTATTCTTGCTCAGTTAATTTGATGTATAATATTGGGTCCAAGCTTTTAAAAGAGCAAAGTGTAAGATTAAAGACAAAACAAATTTNCAGTTCAAATATTTATATGGAAATTAGTGAGGAAGCTTTGTCAACAGTTTATAAACATATAAGCTAGCAGCAAAGCTTATTTTTGTTTTATTATCTCTAATNTATTATAATTTATTGTAACACTGTTGAGTGACATGTTATTTTTNCTAGTTAAAACAACAATATTTAAAACACTTGTATGCCACATCTAACATTTGAAAAAAATTCCTCCTGAAATACCTTCTCTACAAAGTATCTCCTGCTAACTGGATGTTCTTTCTGGTCCCATTGTTTCTTGCATAGGTAGAAAACCAAAAAAAAAAAAAAAAGTTTTACAAAAGTACCTTCACCGAAGCAGTGTTGGGTGTGAGTTACATCTCATAGAGTGGCCTTAAGTCAAATCAGATGGTTGGTTGGTTACTACTGCAAACTTTGTGTCACCATTGCCACAGCACATTTTGCTCAGGGCAAAATATGCATTGTAGGTCAAAGGGTTTGTGGCTGGGTTGGCGTTTCTATTTCTCTTTTGGTAGCATGAAGAGTACCTCCCTGTACCAAAGACAGTACTAGAATGTAGGGGTGAAGGTTCTATGTAGGCACCAGCTTGACCTCTCCATGTTCAATAACTTGTATGCGTGTTATCTTCACCAATGGGTCTCTGATTCTTGTACCTTCTCTTAGGGCTATTCTTTTTTCTGTTGGCTTGCCTTGTCCAACTTGTTTGTAATGGCTTTTGTTTTATCTTACAGTNTTTGGTTATGCTTTGTTATTATCTCTTAGAAGCCTGTGTTTTTCTCTAATGAGAGACAGAAAGGGAGTGGCTCTGGATAGGAGGGCAGGTGGGGAAGGATTGGGAGGGGTAGAGGGGGGGAAATCTGTAATCAGGATATATTGTATGAGAAAAGAATCTACTTTCAATAAAAGGGGAAAACAAAGAGAAAAAAAGTGACTTCACAATTTTCTCACCAATCTTGNATACACTTACTGAGGTTAGGTACCCATGGGATGGGTATCTGGTGAGAAGAAGGTNGAGAACTTGTATTAGGAAGTATCTAGAAATACATCTTCAAAAAACACAACAGTGTTACCAGTACAGGGTAAATCCTTATATTCAGATGCTAACAACAGCTTTGATCTCATGTATCTATGATACCTCAAACTTTAGTGGTGTTTGTGAAGATGTATCTTCATTTAAAGAAGCAATTTGCTTCTATGCAGTTATTGTCTGATGATATATATTAGGTGTAAAATTCTTCCCAGTGATGTTGCCTTTATTTACCCAAAGAGCATGTTATAATACAAACTACACAGAAAACTTTAACTGACCCTCTCTCTGAACAAATCATCAAAATTGCATTTCTTTTTGAAAACAGATGGAATGTTGACATCTGTTCTTATTACTTATATCATTACCAGAACCAGCAAGCCAGTCATATTCTTTTGTACAATTCAGACATTTAAAAAATACTTTGTAAACTGATAACATANAACTATAAGAGTAAATGAATATATTTAGGAAAATTAAGTTGAATACAGTTTCCTGTTCAAATTCCTTTTCCATCCACACAAGCAAGATTTGAGCTCTTTTCTGAATTTCTATTGCACATTCTCTATACCTTGAAAAACTANATTTATGAGCAATCCTTTGCCTAAACTTTATTTATTCAAACTCATATATGAGCTATTTGACCAGAGGCTGCCAGAACTCCAAGTAGGCCAACTGCCCTGGGACCTTCCCTCCCTCTTGGTGCCCTATCCACACTAATCTTAAATCCCCTGCCTCCTCCTTATGGCCATGTCCCAGCCCCCAACTCAGGCAGAGAACCCCTGCTCAGCCAAAAGTCATTCTGGTGCCCTTTCAGACACTAGCCCCAACCCTGCCTCCTTTCTTCATCACTGTGTCTCAACCCACAGCTCAGGTGGAGACCCTTGTTCAACCAGAGGTCACAGTGGCTGCCAAAAATCCAGATAGGCCACCTGCCAGTGGACCTCCCTCACTTTATCGGTGCCCCCCTCCCCAACACTATCCCCTATCCCCTCCTTTCCTCCTCACTGTGTGCCAGACCCCAACTTGATTGGAGACTCCCTGCTAAACTTGAGGCCACACCAGCCAGAAGCCCAGAGAGGAAACAAAAACCAAGGAACAAAACACCCATCCAATAAAGACAAACTCAGAATTCAGCACCCAGACCTATAATCACCCCAAACCCAGATACCTAGATGCCAGAATAAGAACACAATCAACAACAGTCAAGGCACTACGTCACCACCAGAGCCCAGCTGTCGTACTACAGCAAGCCCCGAGTATTCCAACAGAGCTGAAGCACAAGAAAAAGACCTTAAAACCAACTTTATGAAGATGATAGAGGTCCTTAAAGAGGAAATGAATAAATCCCTTAAAGAATCCCAAGAAAGCCAAGAAAAGACAGTCGAAGGAAATAAAACTGTTCAAGACCTGAAAATGGAAAGAGATACAATAAAGAAAACACAAATTGAGGAAATTCTGGAAATGAAAAATCTAGGTAAGCAAAAAGGAACTATAGAGGTAAGCTTCACCAATAGAATATAAGAGATGGAAGACAGAATCTCAGGCATTGAAGATACTATAGAAGAAATAAGATACACCAGTTAAAAAAAAAGTTAAATCTAAAAAAAATTCCTGACACAAAACATTCAGAAAATCTGGGACACTATGAAAAAAATCAAACATAAGAATAATAGGAATAGAAGGAGAGGAACCCCAGCACAAAGGCCGAGAAAACATTTTTAACAAAATCATAGAAGAAAATTTTCCTAACCTAAAAAAGGACATGCCTATAAAGGCACAAGAAGCTTACAGAANACCAGATGAGAAGTCAGCTCACCACAAAATAATCAAAATATTAAGCACACAGAACAAAGAAAGAATATTAGAAACTGCAAGGGAAAATGGCCAAATAACACAAGAAAGGAAGACCTATTAGAATAACACTCAGCTTTTCAACTGAGTCTCTAAAAGCCAGAAGGCCTGGACACATGTCCTGCAGACTCAAAGAGATCACAGAGGCCAGCCCAGACTACAATACCCAGCAAAAATTTCAATCAATAGATGTAGAAAACAAGGTATTCCATGACAAAACCATATTTAAACAATATCTATCCACAAATCCAGTCCTATAGAAAGTACTAGAAGGAAAATTCCAACCCAAGGAAGTTAGCTACACCCACAAAAACACAGGCAATAGATAATCTCACACCAGCAAAACTCAAAAAAGGAAAACACACACTGCAACCACCACGACCAAAACAACAAGAAAAAAATAACAGGAATTAACAATCACTCGTCACTAATATCTCTTAATATCAATGGACTCAATTCACCTATAAAAAGACACAGGCTAACAGAATGAATACAAAAACAGGATCCATCCTTCTGCTGCATACAAGAAACATTATCTCAGAATGAAGAGTTGGGAAAAGATTTTACAATCAAATGGATCTNAGAAGCAAGCTGGTGTAGCTATCCTAATATCTAACAAAACAGACTTAAACTAAAATTAGTCAAAAGAAATGAAAAAGAACATTTCATATTTATCACAGGAAAAATCCATCAAGATGAAGTCTCAATTCTGAACATTTATGCCTCAAATACAAGGACCCATATTTGTAAAAGAAACATTAGTAAAGTTTAAATCACACACCAAACCCCATACATTAATAGTGGGAACCTTCAATACCCCACTCTCACCAATGGACAGGTTTGCCAGATGGAAAAGTAACAGAGAAATAAGGGAACTAATAGATGTTATGACTCAAAAAGACTTATCAGACATCTACAAAACATTTTACCCAAACACAAAAGAACATACCTTCTTCTCAGCACCTCATGGAACCTTCTCTAAAACTGATTACATACTCAGTCACAAAGCAAATCTCAATAGATACCAAAAAACTGGAATAACCCCATGTATCTTATNAGATCACCAGAGATAATGTTAGATTTTAACAACACAAACTACAGAAAGCCTATAAACTCATGGAAACTGAACAACTCTCAACTGACTTACCTATGGGTCAAGGAAGAAAAAAAGAAATTAAATACTTCCTAGATTTCAATGAAAATGAATGCACAGCATACCCAAACTTATGGAACACTATGAAAGCAGTAAAAGAGGGAGGTTCATAGCACTAAGTGCCTACATAAACAATTTGGAGAAACCTCACACTAACAACTTAACAGCACACCTGAAAGCTCTAGAACAAAAAGAAGCAAATTTACCCAGAAGGAGTAGATGGCAGGAAATAATCAAACTCAGGGCTGAAATCAATAAAATAGAAACAAAAAGAACAATATGAAGAATCAATGAATCAAAGAATTGGTTCTTTCATAAAAGTCAACAAGATAGACAAACCTTTATCCAAACTAACTAAAAGGCAGAGAGAGAATATCCAAGTTAACAAAATCAGAAATGAAAAGGGGGCTATGACAATAGACACTGAGGAAATCCAGAGAATCATCAGATCATACTTCAAAAACCTATATTCCAGAAATTTGGAAAATCTAAAAGAAATGGACAATTTTCTTGATAGGTACCACATACAAAAATTAAATCAAGACCAGATAAACAATTTAAATAGATCTATTACCCTTAAGGAAATAGAAGCAGTCATTAAAAGTGTCCTAACCAAACCAAACCAAACCAAACCAAACCAAACCAAACCAAACCAAACCAAACCAAACCAAACCAAAAAATAAACAAACAAAAAAATCAAACCAAACAAAAAACCCCTAGGGCCAGATGGCTTCAGTGCAGAATTCTATCAGAATTTCAAAGAAGAGCTAATACCAATACTCCTCAAATTGTTCCACACAATAGAAACAGAAGGAACATTGCCAAATTCTTTTCATGAGGCTATAGTTACTCTGATACCCAAACCACACAAAGATACAACAAAGAAAGAGAATTACAGACCATTCTCCCTCATGAACATTGGTCCAAAAATACTCAATAAAATACTGGGAAACCAAATCCAAGAACACATTAAAAAAATCATTCACCATGACCAAGTAGGCTTCATCCCAGAGATGCAGGGATGGTTCAACATATGAAAATCTGTCAATGTAATTCACCATATAAGCAAACTGAAAGAAAAAAAAAACACATGATCATCTCATTAGATGCTGAAAAAGTCTTTGACAGAATCCAACACCCCTTTATGATAAAAGTCTTGGAGAGATCAGGGATACAAGGAACATACCTAAACAAAATAAAAGCAATATACAGCAAGCCAACAGCCAACATCAAATTAATGGAGAGAAACTCAATGTGATTCCACTAGTCAGGAAGACAAGGCTGTCCTCTCTCCCCATATCTATTCAATATAGTATACTCGAAGTTCTAGCTAGAGCAATAAGACAACAAAAGGAGATCAAGGANATACAAACTGGAAAGGAAGAAGTCATATTTTCACTATTTGCAGATATATGATAGTCTATATAAGTGACCCCAAAAGTTCTACTAGGGAACTCCTATAGCTGATAAACACCTTCAGTAATGTGGCAGGATACAAGGTTAACTCAAAATAATCACTATCCCTCTTATATACAAATGATAAATGGTCTGAGAAAGAAATCAGAGAAACAACACCCTTTATAATAGTCACAAATTATATAAAATATCTTGGGGTAACACTAACCAAACAAGTGAAGGACCTGTATGACAAGAACTTTAAGTCTTCAAAGANGGAAATTGAAGAAGATANCAGAAAATGGAAAGATCTCTCATGCTCATGGATAGGTAGGATTAACATAGTAAAAATGGCAATCTTACCAAAAGCAATCTACAGATTCAATGCAATCCGCATCAAAATTCCAATACAATTCTTCACAGACCTCAAAAGAACAATACTCAACTTCATATGGATGTTCAGTTCCTAACATCTACACCCTAAAGGCATTAGTGAAGCTTATATCATGAGTTGACCCTCACACATTGACAGTGGAAGACTTCAATACCCCACTCTCATTGATGAANAAGTCATCCAGCCAAAAACTAAACAGAGAAATACTGTAGATAACAGATGTTATAAACCAAACAGACCTAACAGATATCTAAAGAACATTTCATCCAAACACAAAAAAATTATACATTCTTTTCAGCACATCATGGAACATTCTCCAAAATTGAACACATACTCAGTCACAAAACGAGACTCAATAGATACAAGAAAATTGAAATAATCCCCTGCATCCTATCAGACCAGCACAGATTAAAGCTGGATTTCAACAACAGAAACAACAGAAAGCCTACAAACACATGGAAAATGAACAACTGTCTCCTGAATGAAAACTGTCAAGATAAAAATAAACAANAGACTTTCCAGAATTCAATGAACATGAATACACAACATACCCAAACTTATGGGATACAATGAAAGCAGTGCTAAGAGGAAAGTTCATTGCACTAAGTACCTACATAAAAAAATTGGAGAGATCTCATGCTAGCAACTTCACAACACACCTGAAAGCTTTAGAACAAAAAGAAGCAAATTCATCCAGAAGGAGTAGATGGCAGGAAATAATCAAACTCAGGGCTGAAATCAATAAAATAGAAACAAAGAGAATAATACAAAGAATCAATGAAACAAGTAATTGTATTTGAGAAAAATCAATGAAATAGATAAACCCTTATCCAAACTAACAGAAAGACATAGAGAGAATATTGAAGTTAACAAAATCAGAAACGAAAAGGGTCACATAACTACAGGCACCAAGAAAATCGAAAGAATCATTAGGTCATACTTTAAAAATCTGCACTTCAAAAATTGGAAAATCTAAAAGAAATGGATCATCTTCTCAAAAGATACCACTTAGCAAAGTTAAGTCAACATCATATAAACAATTTAAGTAGATCTATAATCTCTAAGTAAATAGAAGTAGTCATTAAGTTTCCCAACCAAAAAGCAGCCCAAGGTCAGATGATTTTAGTGGAGAAGACCTAATACTAGTACTCCTTCAATTATTTCACAAAATAGAAACAAGAAGTGACACTGTCAAATTCATTTTATAAGGTACAGTNACCCTCACNCNCAAAGCACACAAAGATTCAACAAAGAGAATTACAGACCAATTTCCCTTATGTACATAGATGCAAAAATATTATATAAAATATACCCAAACCGAATCAAAGAACAAATCTAAAAGATCATTCACTATGACAAGTAGGTTTCATCTCAGAGATGCAGAGATGGTTCATCATATGAAATCAGTCAATATAATCCACCATATTGTTGTGGGGTATTTTGATGGCACTCTGACGCTACCTAGACTGACAATAAAGTTTGCTTTATCAGAGGGCAGAGCTAGCTACTAGCTGCCCAAAATTAGTCCTAGAGGTTTTGGAGGACTGGGGACATATAGAGAGACACAGGAAGTAGTAGGATGGNGCTTTGAGAGAGTCTCTGCCCTATTAGGATAGAGGAAAGAGAGAGAGAGTTCATTGTTGCTTCTTTGCCCCTTCTCTGTTCCTTTAGGCTCTTACCCCAATATCTGATTCCCGAGTTTTCACTGATAAAGAANATTAGATAAACACTTTATTATGTAAACAAACAAAGAAAAAAAGCATGTGCTCATATCATTAGATACTGAAAAAGCCTTTGACAAAATCCAACACCCTGTCTCTTATACACATCTAGATGTGTATAAGAGACAGAGCTAAGGCTGCCCACTCTCTCCGTATCTATTCAATATATTACTTGAAGTCCTAGCTAGAGCAATAAGACAACTGAAAGAGATCAAGATGATACAAACTGGAAAGCCTGTCTCTTATACACATCTAGATGTGTATAAGAGACAGATATAGTACTTGAAATCTTAGCTAGAACAATAGATAATTAAAGGAGATCAAAGGGATACAAACTGGAAAGGAAGATGTCAAAGTATTGTTTTTTGCAGATGATATGATATTAAACATAAGCAGCCACAAAAATTTTACCAGGGAACTCCTACAGCTGATAAACACCTTCAGTGAAATGGCTGGATACAAGATTTACTCAAAATCAGTAGCCCTCTTATATACAAATGATACATGGNCTGAGAAAGAAATCAGGGAAACAATGTCTTTTACAATAGCTACAAATATATAAAATATCTTGGAGTAACTAACCAAGCAAGTGAAAGATTTGTATGACAAAAACTTCAAGTCTTTCAAGAAAGAAACTGAAGAAGATATCAGAAGATGGAATGATCTCCCATGCTCATGGATCAGTAGGATTAACATAGTGGTAATGTCCATCCTACCAAAAGCAATCTACAGATTCAATGCAATCTCCATAAAAATTCTAACACAATTCTTTATAGACTGTGAAATAACAACACTCAACTTCATATGCAAAAACAAAAAACCCAGGATAGCTAATCCTGAATAATAAAAGAAGTTCCAGAAGTATCACCATTCCTGATTTCAAGCTGTGCTACAGAGCTATAGTAATAAAAACCATATGATATTGGCTAAACAGACACTTTGATCAATGGAGTTGAATTGAAGACTCAGACATAAATCTAGACACCTATAGACACCTGGGTTTTGATAAAGAAGTAAGAAANACACAATGGAAGAAAAGAAGCATCTTCAACAAATGGTGCTGGTCTAACTAAATGCCTGCATGTAGAAGAATTCAAATTGATCCCTATTTATCACCCTGTATAAAACTCAAGTCCAAGTGGATCAAAGACTGCAACATAAAACCAGATACATGGAACCTGACAGAAGAGAAAGTGGGGAATAGTCTTGTGATGATATTTTATTTGTGTTATAACAAATAAAACTTATTTGGGGATCAGAGAACAGAACAGCCACTAGATTAGATGTAGAGACNAGAAAATGGTGGCANACACGCCTTTAATCCTATCACTTGAGAGGCAGAGATCTGTCTGNATCTCCATGAGTTCAAGGCCACNCTTAGAACAAAGCCAGGCATGGTGGCACACACATTTAATCCCAGCACTAAGAAGGAAGTGATGTCTGGGCACAGAAAGGTATACATACCTTTANTCCCAGGAANTGATGGNAGGAAGCAGAAAGGTACATAAGGCATGAGGACCAGGAACTAGAGGCTTTTAAGCAGTTCAGCTGAGATCCATTGGGGTGAGGACTCAGAGGCTTTCAGTCTGAGGAAACAGGATTGGCTG
>LZPO01066545.1:4914-23136 GCA_001675575.1 Neotoma lepida
AGGTGGCTGAAGCAGGAGGATCAGGAATCCAAGGCCATCCTTAGCAATAGACTAAGTTCCAAGCCTGCTTTTGTTACAAAACAACAGGAACAAAACTACATGTTAATTNAACTAGGAAATTTATAGCATTGGTTTCCAGTTTACAAGTGAAGTCTTGGTTTCCTTATTTTCTTGGCCTTTTCCCCTCAGTCCAATACAAAGACAGGGACCACTAGAGGTCAGGCTTTTTACATTGCTCTCCTTGAAGAAAGGAATTCAAGGTTTGTGTTAGTTGTGAGAAAGCAGGGAGTCTTCCACTCTGGCAAGNAGTGCCACACTTAAAGTCTGCTATGAACTGTTCTATTCCCACAGATTTCTAAGAAACAAAGGTTTCATAATTCTCTGTGTCATTCCCTTGAATGTCATTTCAGTCTACTACAGTGTCCCGATGGAAATGGCTAATCATTAACTGTGCCTTCTGTACAAGAATCAGCTGGTACNTCNTTCCTACAGCTGCAAAATGAGAGTCTAATTCAATAAATAAGCAAGGTAGTAAGACTCCAGCCTAAGCAACCCGAAAACACAAGGTCAGTGAATGGCTAGGATGGGATAAAAATGAGACATTACATAATTCCAAAGTCCATGCTGTACTCTGACCACAAAACACTGACTCTCGCATCCTTCCAGACTCTNCTTATGAAGAGCCATCATTCACGAAGGAATGGGAGCTAGAGATGAAGAGAGATCCCGCAAGGATATCGTGAACAACTTGGCTTGGCATAGGGCATAGTTAGCTCAAGAAGCGCTTGGCTTCTCTTGGTACAAGCTTCAACAGTAAGCAGTAAGAGCTAAGGAGGTAGAGGACAGCAAGCCCAAAAGCAGTAAAAATTAAGTATGTTCTGATGTGTTGGATCCAAACTTGGGAACCTCATGCGCTCCACTCTCTCCCTAATAACAGCTGCAAGTGTTTGTTTTATTCCTCTAACATCTGGACAGCCCGTGTGTAAACAGAATGGAGGTCAGCGTAGGGAAGGATCTGAATGGTCTATTTCTAGGTCCCATAAGGATACAATGATCTGAGACAGAGTCTGAGACAGGGAAATTCTTTTGTGCTTTATGACGGTGCCAGCAGCTGTTTCCAGTGGTGCTCGGCAATCTCTTACTACCAGTTCATTTCTCCACAGAGTGGGTTACATGCAAAGAAAATAAATTTATTTCTCACAGTTTGGAGGCTGAGAGGTCCAAGGTCAAAAGGCCACACGTGCTGAGTGCCTTCTTGCCTTCTTCTTCCCAAGGTGGCACTGGAAATCACATGGCATGACAGAAAAAGCTTGCTCACTTGAAATCTCTCTTCCTCTACTAGTGAAGTCACCATGGCAACTACAGTCTCCATCCTGAGGACTCCATCTATCCATCTACATGAAATCTCATCAGTACCNTTTGCAAATACAATGGACATTGCAAATACAATGGACATGACTTAGAGAATCATTTCAATATGAGGTTTGAAGGCATAAGATATCTTCACCTTAGTAAATGCCTGTAATTCCCTTTCATGCTTTGATGGGAAAACCAAAGATATGGTTGGGTGGTGGTAAGTGCTCCGGATGGTCCAGATTCTAGTCTTGGCTTCACCAATGACTGATCATAANCCTTTGGGAACATTATTCTTTTCAGGTCTTATTTTACAATGTGGGTCATGNNTTGGCAGAGCCTAACCTAAGGTTTCATCAAGATTTACTATACAATTTTTAGTCATAGCTCTAGCAGCTAAGTGCATAGGAATATCCTGATTCCATGAGGATATTCCTAGCCACTGCTTCTCTTGGTCTACTGGACATGACACTTCAAAGATTACCAGCCCTCCAATTCCATATTTTCCTAACAAACAAACTTCTCCCAAAGAACAAGTTCACACTACCATCAGTGTTTAAAGACAGAATTCTAGCTATCAATAATGGCTTGTCTTCAAATGGCTCCTAAAGAAAGGCCCTNTCATTACTTAAAATCATTTGAAAAAGATCATTTACCCAAACATGCTTAATGTAAACCATGATGTAGGTATTCAAATATACTTTTAAAGTTCCTCAGTNTATTTTCTTCTTCTAAAAAGTGTATTGAGGTTATGGTCTTATGTGAAATAAATCTACTTAAATGAAATGCAAACACAATAATGAATCACTGAATTTATAAATACATCTTGAATTCCAAAATCATTCACTCACTCAATGTGGTAGGCAGTGAATAGCTGATGAAGAGTTTAATTGGCAGAATAATAAAATCTGAACATAGAAATTGAGTTATTTTATAAAATTATCTTTTGTAATTCATCAAGTAAGCATCAGTAACAAGGGGTATTCTTAATTTATTCTTGTTTCACTGAACTTCATTTTCCCCTTTAATTTTTTTTCTTTTTTTTTTTAAACCATGTGATGATCTTTTAGGATTGAGTTAACACACTGAACTAGAGATGGAGATGCATAACGACCTCATGGATTGAACGCATTTTATTTTAGGATCATGTTTAATTAGAAGTGGCTCAGAATTTTCCAGTGTTGAACTTNCCCCTCCCCGTCTCTCCCTCCCCTTGCATCCCCTCCCTTTCCCATCCCCCTTCCCCTCCAATCTTTCCTTTTATCGTCTCAGAACTCCAGTTGGCTCTACTTCCAAGATGGCTGAGACTGTTGGGGCCCGATGTCATCCAGCAGAGGGCGCCCTTGGAGCAGATTTGGGTATGACCATGGAAAACTCTGGGAGGACAGTGACAGCTTCCTTTACGGGAGGGTGACTTTGCGTTATCTCAGTTTCATGCTGACCTAAAGGACAGCTCATTGGTCCTCCTTGAATTGCCTGAAAAATTCTGCTTGTAGTCATCACAAATTCTCNGAAGATCTCATGTTTCAGTTCTATAATCAGGAGGAGGGGGTGGGGAACTAATTGTTTAAAAACAAAAACAAACAAACAAACAATAGATTCAGAAATATACTAAGGATGGGGAATCAAGCAAACATCAGCCAAGGTAGGTGAATGTGTCAGCAGCCAATATCTCCTCAGGCACAAGACAACTTTCCTTCTCTTAAAGGCAATGGTAGATGTTATGGGCAGAGTTCAAATAACAGCACGAAGTCAACTGGGTCAGGATGGGTAGTACAGGTCCATGTACTGTCAGAGATCCATATCAGAGCCCAAGAACAATCTTAGCAATGTTCTAATCTAGCAAATATATGTGTGTGTGTGTGTATATATATATATATATATATATAATGATACTTAGATATATATATACTGTATATATGTGTGTATATATAGATATACATATATATGTATATCTATATATATATGATAGCCAAGGACCAAGCTTCAACATGTAACAAACATACAAACCAAAATGAGTAGGAAGGAACAGTGGACATCTGGGATGAGGCCTTGCCTCTAAGACTTCCTGGCTCTGTTCCTTTGGTCAGGTCCCACAGGGAAGCCTTTTTAAGCCTCATTGTCCTTGTCCAAGTGAGCTGAACTGTAGAATCTATGAGATACAACTCATGTCTTATGTTCTGAGTTTTGAGACTAACATATTAGAATTGGAATTNCAAATTTCCTCAGGAAAGCCATACAACAAAGAATAAGGAAGGGTACGGGCAGCCATTGTTAGGTGTATAAATATAAGCTTGGAGATGAGGGCTTTCATCAGAGACTTCTACCACATCCCACNTCAATCTCCTTCTGCCTTTTGGTCATCACCAGTGTAAGGGTAGGGAACATCATTTCTTACCGTGTTTGTAGAGTCCAAGATAGAGTGGCAGAATGTCACCAGTCACTCAACAGGGATGTTGACATTTCTGAATGAAGAGCTGAATGAAGGAACCAGGAGAAACTTCAAAGCCTGACTCCTACACATAATTGTTTAGTGCATATCAGCCATGGATCTCAAGGTCATACAGTAATTGGTAGAATGAACCTGAAACATAGGCTAAACATACCTTCTACCCAGTCATCTCTTTACCATGCCCTTGATCTAAATGCTACTGCTTAGGTTGTCTTTTCCTGGTTGACCTTGGGTTCACGTGCTGCTTCCTCCAAACACAGCTCTTCAAACACAGGAATAGTACATCAATGATTTCTGGAGAAGCTGGTGTCCACTGTTGTGCCATGGTTGGTTTAGGTCTTAGATTGGTTTCAGTCAGTTCAGTGGTCTTAAGTGNGTAGATTTCCTTACTTGCTATACTTACTTGGGTCTGGCTGACCTGTACTCATTCCCTTGCTTGTGTATGGAAGCCTTCTTGAAACAGTACTGTCTAAAGCACAAGTGTTTTTGATGCTTACTGTAAAGCCGGTTTGCAAGTGCAATCATTCTTAAACCCAAGGAAACCAGTATAAACCAAACACTTTCATGACATTTTTATGTGAATCTTTACCTAAATGCCCTTAGGNAACTTAAGAGATGCTATCCTGACAGCAGCATTACAACAACCTCCTTCATAGGATCTCACAACAAGCCTTGGGACATACNGAGTTGGGCTTCCAAGGGACAGTTCTGAGGCTCCCAATCCATGTAACTGTAAAGTTTCCTGGGATTCGAATGTGGGACACGGAGCTAAAAAGTGGCTGGTTAGAACAGAGGCGCAGCAGTCTTTTCACATATAAGTGTCTGGGATGGCCTAGGAAGTAGACCACANACAAGTCTAGACAGAGGTCAGTGGCCAGGCCCTCAAGTGCAGATGTGCTGTGCCTCGGCCTAGATAAAGATCT
Source organism: Neotoma lepida (assembly GCA_001675575.1). Lineage (NCBI taxonomy): Eukaryota > Metazoa > Chordata > Mammalia > Rodentia > Cricetidae > Neotoma > Neotoma lepida. Next base: position 9,643 of record LZPO01066545.1, read on the forward strand.
CTGTGCTCCAGACACCTAGTGATTCTTCTAGACTTGATCTTGATCTTGAGCTGGATCAGGCTTCNCTCCCCAAAGAACAAGGTTCTGGAGTTGGTTTTGTGCCTAACCAGTCAGTTACCTTTTTCTCACCTCTTCTTCCCCCAAGCACCACACACACATGCACTTTCCCCGTGGTCTTCACTGCATAATAACAGGATGGTAGTTTTACTACAGAACTATCAAGAGTCAAAAGGAGGAAAAACAAAGTTTAAATGGAGCTTCGGGTGACAGTCCCCAGCTGATTGCTGCCCTGTATCCAACAGCCAGGAGCTCACTGAAACACACTACAGATCTTGCCACAGCCAGTTCAATGACCGATGTTGACAGCCCATAACCCTCAGGAACATCTTGCTGGCCAAGCCTAGCCCTGAAGTCCTCCATACTCTGTCCTGTCCCATGTCTCTCTTCTTGGCTTTCAGGCTCCTCACCTCCTCAGATTCTTGCTCCCACTCAAGCAGACCAGATTCACCCCCACCTCCACATGCAGACTGACCCTCATGGCCATTTCCAGTTCCTAGGATGCTGCTGCCAGCATCCAGAAGCCATGGCAGCAGCCTAAGGAAACTTCCCGCACCTCCCCCTCTATGTGCCCTGCCAGAAAGCAAAAAGGAAAACATACTGGCAGCTTATTTTTACTTTAATAATATTTTTGTGTAATTATCAAGGACTCTTGAAGCCTCTTGCCCCTCCTGTGTGGTAGAAATAATAAATACGCCCATTTTATAGGGGAGATGAAGGAAGTGAGGCCTAACACACAGAAACGGAGTATGAATCATCCCCAGCAAGCAGTGAGTCAGATGAGATGACCCAGGCCTCCTGACACTGGAGCTGGGGGCCCATTCACAAGGCCAGGCATCCTGCCTACTGTTATTTCCAAACATTTAGTATCGTCTGCAGATTTGTGCTCCTTGTACCAGCTCACTTTTGATAAAGTTGTTTATTGTTATGTAAACAGGCAAGGGATTTTGTCTTTTCTAAGTTCTAGAAGAATCTGAAATGCTTACATATTTTACTAGGAGCTATGAAGTCCCCAAAATGGGGGCTTCTTGGGCAACACTGTCATGAGAATTCNGAAGAGTTGCCCTGTCAAATACATTGGGAAAGCCAAAAGTCCAGCTGAGGTTGGAAGTGGGGACTCATCCCTGAAACCAGGTGGTGCTTTTCTCTGGTGGCTGATACCTCTTTTTAATACGTGGTGACAGTTTTGTTCTGTAGGTGCTGAGAAGCATAAGAAGGGCTGTGGTGAGCTACTTCTTGTGCGATCAGAGAATTTTGAAATTCTGGGAAGACTTGTCAAAAGAAAGTGGTCATGGGTCTTCCTGCAGGCNGTCCCTAGGGAAGAAAAACAGGAATAAATGGGAACCTGCCTCCAGAAGGCTGGTGAACAGGGTAAGGTTGACAGCCTCAGGACACCCTTCAAGGCAATCCACCACTTTTAGCAAGCCAGGTACTTATATAAAGGACCCTGCACAATATATAACCCGAACCAGGCATTTTAGCATGATGGAAGAAGCTAGGCAGGATTTATTTTAAAATGATAAGTCATTACATGAGGATAAGCGTCAACAAAGGCGGCGAATCAGAAAAGGTGATGGATGACCTTTGCCACCAGTGTTAAGGTTGACACGGGATGATTTCTACCCGTGGAGCAATAACTCCCATGTGAAAGGGCTAACACAGGCACAAAGGGGCGTAACCCAGGTCTGCATGGTTATCCGGAGACATTAGGAAAAACAACAACAACAAAAAAAAAACTAGGAAGAACTGAAAGAAAAAGAAAAGTGAGATGTGAGCACCACGTGGGGATTTGAGGGCTAGAGGGGATTTGAATGTTCGGTAGAAAGAAGTCAAGCAGAGGCCGTCTAGTGCAGAGACTGCCAAGGGGTCCCGGCCCTCTGTAGGATACTCAGGGAAAGGCAGAGTCAATCTGATACGGCTACANTAGACCAAGGCAAGGATGACAAGAAGGAGGCCCGGGNCCAGGCTGGGCTTGGTTCTAATTACCGGACACTGCAGTGGACAAGCTGTCCTCCATTTCTAAGCATAGTTGACCAAACCAATTCTCCCTGCCCAGGGTCTGCTTTGTGACCAGTCACTGCCCCTCTCCCCTGGCCAGTGGTCTCTTTTAGTAAGCAAGTTTCATCTGAGGAAGGTATCACCACTTCTGGTTTCACTACCAAGCACTTTCTCTCTCTAGCCACTGGAGAAGTGNGTTTAGACACACAGGAAGTACCTTTTGGGCAGTCCAACAAGGCTAGAAAACCAGAGGGGGTACTTTCAGGGGCTCTCCCCTTTTTGAAATTTCACCTTTGAAGTACCCTTGTGAGACCTCTCTGCTTGCTTTCCAGGACTTGCACACGTCCAGAGTCCCTTTAGACCTTGGGGGCTTTCAGAGGCCCGAAGGTCACAGGATCCAAGAGGGACTTTCTCCTTTGGTCCTTAAGACCTCACTGTTGGTGAGGTAGGTTAGGAAAGAGTAAACAGGAATTAAAGACAAGAGACATGATTGACAGCTGTAACAAGTTCCTAGCAGCCAGGCACAGTAAGCCTTCCAGCCAGCTCTCAGAAGGGACAGACGGGAAGAGGGGAAGGAAGAGGAGTAGCAGGGAAGGGGAGGAATAGGGGGAGGAGTAGCAGGGAAGGGGAGGAGTGAAAGAGTGGCCAAGGGCTTCACTAGAACTTTCTCCTTCTCCCCACCTCCAGCCTTACCCCCCTCCCTTATTATTTCCTCGCAACCCCGGAAAATGGGTCTGAGGCTGTGTGGTAGGGAAGGGCTGCGGGGTGACATCTCCACAGATGCTGCCGCTTGGCCCTGCAGGGTTTCTGGGCCTTTGAAAGGCCACTTGTAAACTCTTGGTGCCGAGCAGAGGCAGCCGGGAGGAGCTGGGGCGCGGACAAGGAGAGACTGGTCTGCCTTCAGTGCCTAGAAATCAAAGCAGCCAACCTTGGGCTTTTCTTCCCTTCACACTGAGGCACTTTTATTGGCGAGATGAAGGGAGGCAGAGAGGGCCTACAGCCCTCGCTTCGCTTTTGGAGGTTAATGACCCAGTTAGCAGCTCTTGGCTGAGTTTCCGACATTTTGCAGACATCAAGCCCCGCGCCTCTGCCAAGTACATTCTGTTCCCTGGAGCTCATCCAATGCATCTCAGATTACTATGTAATGCGACAAAGAGGGAGAGGTGGCTGGGAGGGGCCCGGAGAGCTGGGAGGGGTAGCGGGCGGTAGCCGCGAGGGCGGGACGCAGAAGCCGGCTAGCGGGGAAGGGGATGCCACTCTAAATAGAGCTGCTTCCCAGGAGTCACATCCCTTGAGGGGTTTCTTAGCCGGAGAGTGAATCCGAAGGGAGGGTGGATAGGCCCTGTCCTCCAGGAATCCTGCCCCGCAGAGCCCCGCAGGCTCCAGGATGCAGGTGGGGGTGCGAAGCCGGAGACAGGGTCGGACAGCCCNAGGAGGAATCCAAGGGGCGGGCCTAGAGATTCGGCTCCGCCCTCGATGCTGCCCCACTCCCACCCCAGCAGNTCCAGGGGTGAGCAGCCTGCGAGCTAATTATAGACCTGAATGGAAAGCGGCGCTTTTGAATGATCTTGTTGCTCCCACTGCCTTTCGAGGCTGAGGAGCAGGTGCGGCCCTGCTAGATACAAAGTGATTCATTTAAAAGCCCTCTGTCACGCACGCTCGCTTACTGACACACAGGAATCCTTGTGCGCTCCACCACCCAGAGGATTCCAGAACTGGCTTAAAAAGACTTGAGCCCAGGAACGCAGGACAGAGACCAGGAGACTTTTCAAACCTCTTCACCACTCGTTAGTAATCTCACCGAGTAGATGAGAAGGTCCTAGGCCTTCTCAAAATGTTTAAAATGAGGGTCTTGTTTTACATTTTACAGCTGGAGAGACAGAAGCAGGGACATGTTCTGAGAAGTGCTTGTGAGAGCCAGGGAGTCAGTATGAGGCTAAACGGAAGCTTGGGGTCCTGCCAGCCCCTCTCTCTGCNTGACCAGATTGGAACTTAAAGTGTCCAGATCCGAACCTCTGACATGTAAGAATACCCCTCCTCCGTAGATGTGACACCTACCTGTTGCACCTCCTAGCCCCAGTCCCACCAGTAATCCAACTGAAGCCAGCAGGCAGTTAGCAGGTCTGGGAACAAGCAATGTTGGAAACTGCCCATTTTCCAGTGTGTTATGTGTGAGTTAGTCCGGTATGGCTCTGTCAGCACAAACCCATATGAGGAACTCGGGGGAGGCGGGGGAGCACGGACATAGACTTCCTTCCCTGTCAGCATCTTACACCCACCTTGGATTCATACTCAGTTAGCTAAGACTTTTCATGACCGTGATGACCTTATTCCAGTCCACATATGAACCATCCAGTCTTGTTCCCATTTGACGGAGTCCTTGCAGAAATGGAGTCTTGGAGGGAGGAACTGCCNGGCTCATGGTCATCTGACCATGAGTGTCTATGGAGAGAGCCCAAAACTGGCCTGCCTGCCTGGATCCTGAGATGAAGTCAACACATTTCTTTCTTAGGTCAAATCGTCAACCCACTCAGTTACAGAGAAAAAATGCTGTAAGCAACCTGGGTATTGGCTTTCTGGCCCCAGGCTTCTCCCTGTAGGTCTCACACATCCCCATCTCCCATTTGTGTCCACACTGGGCTCAGAGAGCTGTTGTTTTCTCTAGGCAAAAGTCTCTCAACTCAGCCAGTACGTATGACTTTAAATAAAAAGCCAACCCNTCTCATCACCTGGACCTGGNAGTGCCATCTCACCTTTGCCTGACCATTTTGGGCCTAACCTCCTCCCCACCGGCCTTTCCTGCCACTCCAGGATCTCCACCCTTGCCAGTGGATAAAGATGCAGCACTGAGCAGCGTGCTNGAAGAAACAGAAATTGGGAGTAGAGATTAATTTAAGTTCTCATTTGCTTCTTGGAAGGCAGTTCTGTATCTTAGGCTTTGTAAGTCCCCACCCTTCCCACCATACACTGGGTTCAGTCCAATCCTTGAACATAGTAAATGAAGAAATAAATCATAACACTCACACNTGACTGTGCAACACTGTATGTACCTAAACTGGCAACTGTCACATTTCTCTGAAAACAGATGAATGTGAGCTTTCACNTACCAGCCCAGGTNCTGCTCTGCTCAGTAGTATCCATTATTTTAATCTGATACATCTCTGTTTTGTTCTCTGTAAAAATGGACATAACCACGGCTTATAGAGGCATTGCTGCAGGGCTGACTCAGGAAGGAACATAGTGCTCAGAAAGTCTCCTCAACCAGACTACCTAATTGAGAATCTCAATTCTATTTTCTGACTTGGATACGTTTTTTAAGGTTCCGTGTGTCTCAATTTCATCAAGTATAAGAGGATAACAATAGTACATACTTTATAATTATGTGGATGAAATGAGTTTAAATGTAAAGGGCTGAAAGATATGCCTGGCACACAGTTAAGTGTTCAGTGGAATGAAGATGGAACATACATATAGGGACTTCCTAGAATAATGCCTATCAGAGAGTCCACACTCACTAAATAGCCACTGTATGTTTTTTTCTCATTTTTAGAATGGAATTCTCCCAAGATTAAATTTGAATACCATATACGAAAAACTTGTGGAGCTCTGTAAGACAGCTCACAAACTACAATATTAGCTTTGTTGCTAGTGCACTGATTTGGTAAATACTATGTATCAACTATGTGTGATCAGTCTTGAGGTATACAGGTAAATAATGCCTTCAAGGGAACGATATGCAAGTAAGGACCTGTTGTGAATACACAAGTATCTAATACCAGGGAAAACTGGGGCTCATGTTGATTAGCACAAAATACCAAGTGTCCTAAAGCATCAAGAAGCACAAGCAGATGCCTGTAGGTGAGATCAGGGTTTGGGAATAAATGCTGTCATGGTAGAAAGAACTTAGTGCATCCTGGAGGAATTGTCAAGACCTAGACACTTAGAGATGACAACATGAAACCATGTTTTAAAAAAAAGTAGAACCCACCTAGGAGTGGAAAGGGCATGTTCACCACACTGCAGGATTGCCAGTGTGCAGAGGACACAGTCCAATCAGAGAAGGGACAAAAGTAAAGACAGCAGACTAAAGAGGGGAGACCAGGAGGCCAAGTGCTCCAGGGAGACCAGGGCAAGCCAGGAGGGTCCCATGAGTCCCACTGAGAGCAAGGAGGCAGTTTTCTGAGGGCAGCCTCATGGTCAAGCTGGACAATTGCCTGTATTGAATAGGGAGGTGGGGTGTAGGAGGGCTTCTCTGAGACCAGAGCTGATGTGGCAAGGACTACAGTGGGCTCTGGCTACTCCACAGTTCCTTCATTTTCACGGTTGATGTGTACTCTCAAATGCCATCTTTTACACTGGCCTGTGAGCTCCATGCGATGTGGAAATGGGAGTCTCCCCTTGCTCACATACTCCCGAGCATACCACAGTGACTNGAGCTAATGAAAANTCCCAGGTCCCATGGCTTAAAGGACAATTGAAATGGTCCAGAAAGTAGGTATCCCTAGATACAATTTAAAATTGACTAAAAAGGAGTGCAGAATGTATCATAGAACCATTCGAATCCTGCCATCCACACTCCTGCGTGTGTATGCATACCCCTTCAAAACAATAAGACAAAATCAGAAAGCATGATGGAGAAAAATAGAACGTGAAACTTAAAGCAGAAATTAAATCCCTTCCATGCCCCTCCATCCCTCAGTGTTTAATTAACCATTTCTGGGCTCTTCTCTGATTAAAAAGTAAAAATGAACGGAAGGAAGAGAAAGAGAAATGGAACATGCTGGAGAAGGCTACCAACTTAGGCAAGCAGTTTATTGTTTTCTAAAGCCCCCTCTGACTGGATCCTGGCCCAACTCAAGCTGGATATATATATAAAAGATCCAACTGGTTTCAGTCACTATGAATTACAGCAGCTGAAGAAGCTTTGCCCACGGTCCTGCTCTAACCTTTTTAAGCTCTCCGTGACATCACGTGCTTCATTGCACTGGGGGAGGCAGTTTGGTGCTGTACTTCTCCAACAGAGGCACAGAATTCCCCGCAGTGGAAGGAACAGCACCAAGAAGTATTGGGATTCACCATCTTCCTGCAATAAAAGGAAACAGAAAAAAGAGAGAAGAAATGGTGTGGCCAAGGCCACCCAGCTCACTAGTGGTTGAAAAGAGGACCTGAGACTTTGAATTTCAGGGTTAGTGCTCTTTCTGGATACCATTGCCACTTCCAAAGGGAACTCAGTTTGCAGGAAGAGGGGACTTTGATAGAAACAGGCCCAAATTTGAATCCAGTTCTACTGTATGCATGCTTTTAGCTATTAGCAGGAATCCAGCTCTTCTGTAATAGCAGCAGCATTATTACAGAGCAGCTACTCTATGCCAGGCCCTGGAAGCATCAGAAACTAGTCCTGGACAGTTAAAACAGCAAACAGTTGAGCTAGAGTGTGCCCAAGTTCATCTCACTCTGAACTCCATGTTCTTCCTTGTCGCACACTGCTTCTGTATGCCTCTGTTTCTCATCTATGAAATATAAGAAGGACTATATCCTGTTTTAGAATGAAAATGCTAGGCGTGGTTGTGCAGGCTTGCAATCCCAGTGTTTGGGAAGTGGAGGCAGGAGGGTAAGGTCATCTTCTACTTCATAGCAAGTCTGAGGTCAGTCTGGACTCCAAGAACAGAAATGAACAAAAAAAAGAAAGAAAGAAAGAACTTAGCACAGCACTTGACTATATAAACCTTCAAATATTATTTTATAGAAGAAATTTTGAATGTGTTGTGTTCTATTTTAGATCTCACTGTCTCAATTATATAACTCAAGAATGTTGGATACTGTCAATCATCCTCACTGTACTTCTCTGCCCCACCCTTCTAGTGCCAGGTGTCTCTGTGCTTTCTTCTCTCGAAGGGTTAGCTTCCAATGGTGGAGAATCCAAGCAGAATAGGTGAGGCAGGATGGGGATTGACTCTCTCCCTTACTGTGGGAATGCTGAACCAAACAGTTCAGATCCAACAAGAAAAACTCCAACCACTCACAGATCCAGTCCAGGGCCTGGTAGACAGACTGTTCCAACCAGGGACCAGGGCACATGAGTTGCCATTGGAAATACCCAAGGTTGGCAGCGTATGCAGTGCTGAATCATAGGAGCAGGGTCTAATCTATTTTTAGCAAAGACAGACAGACTTTAGCTAGGAGGAGAAGACTGGGTAGGTAGATTATCAGGAAAGCAAAATAAACCAGGCTTAGAGCAAGATGCAGGTAGGAAGAAGAGAGATTATAACAAATCTGGGGGTTTAGAACATGGTAGATGTGTCTTATATTCTCCTCTGATTACAAAAGCCAATAAGTACGATGGAAAAGTTGCTTATGGGTACAATAGGTTGGAATAAAAATACAAAGCCATTCCTAGGGATGATGTCACCATACACAGAGGAGTTGTCTCCCATGTAGACAGTGGGAAGTACAAAGGAGAGGATGAGAATATGGAAAGTGGGGGCTTTAACTGTGTGTGCTATGCTTGATTTCCTTAGGAAAATGGAGAGCTGAGGCAAATAAGGAAAACCGTGAGCATCTGCTCTCCCTGATGATAAATACATGACATCTGTTATAGCCTTTCTGTATGATTACTATTTAATAATTTAAAATAAAGACATAGAAGTAGTAAATATTTAAAATCTAATACACTTATTAATATCTGTCACTGTAGAAAAATCTGGACATTTTATGAATAAAACCATAGGGAGAAAATGTGTTGTAAGTGCTACAATGTTAGCTACCTTGCATGGTATTTCCATGCATAGGAACAGGTCTGACTCCAGTCGGACATTGGCAGTGGGTTTGTATGCTGATGGCCACACATGTGTGGAAGGAGAACTTCTGGATTCCTTCAGTCATTTGGCCGACCATCCCTAGGTGACCTGTCTGGCCAGAAGTCTCATCCCATTTTGATTTAGGAATTGGGATCTTGCAGTCATACATATTTACTTACTTACACACACACACACACACACACACACACACACACACGACTTGGTAACAATCAAAGCTGATACTACAAACTCTACACAATACTGTTTATGGATGACAGACTAGCAAGGCTCAAACAGCACCATCAACCAGGGGACCTAGTGGCATTTACAGAAACTACCCCACAGCAACAGCACTCATCCTTTCTGCNTGGACAGGGCACATTCACCNGGAGAAACTGTCCTGAGGTACAAAGGTTGTGTCTCCCTNGAAGCTGAGCTCCCCGGATCCTCACTCAAAAACAAGTTTCATTGTATATAAAAGTTTGGAAACATCTCGCCTCTGACTTCAATGTGACAGGAAAGAAGGCTGAATTGTTACATAGTAACAGGAACTCATCCATATGGCTAGGGGCCAACCTCTTTGACAGGAGGTAGAAGANAAATAAAGCACAAACACGAGGGCCTGAGCAGAGCATTCTGGGAACATGTAGTTACGGGGAAAACAATATCAAGAGCAGAAATGCCTGAGGGAATCCTGCGTTCTGTGCTAGACGCTCTATGCTAGACAGCTAAGTAGAGAGAGCCATCAGCTGAAGAGGGTTCTGCNTGCCACTTACCCACAAGAGGCTGTGTNCAGGGCCTTTTCACTTCCCCTTCCTGGGGACTNACTTCCTCTTGGGCAAAACTGAGTCACTAGAATCTAGTAACTAGATCGCCGAGATAATTTTCATTTCTACCTTCCTGTGACTATTTTTGTGTTCCTTCTAATTGCCTGGGTCTTTAAACAAAGGGTACCAGACATCAGAGGCCTACACAGACTGAACTATTTTCCCCCACAGTCCTGGATATGTTCAGACATATCCCTAAGGGTTCCACGAGGACATATTTACAAACAGCTTCCAACAAGCAATAAATTGACAGAATAAGCCTTGCAAGAGAAATCCTCTATAGACCACAATAGACCACATGAGGGTGTATAAATAACTAATTATACTACACAACATGAACAGTTTTTTTGGATGATTGCAAAATTGGGGAGGAAGGAAATGCAATGGTATTTATATATTTGGGCTTCAGTCAAAGATTTCATATTCACTCTTAAGCAATTTTACATACAAAATTAGCTCAGACTAGAACATGGTCAAACAACTCAAAACTGGCAGCAATCTGTTAGCCTCNGGGAGTTTGTGTCCAAGCATTCAGGGAAATAGAATGGAGGGCTGACTATGTTTTCCTGCAGTTTCTATGGGGTGCTCTGTGGGTGGTACCTTGGTCCCTGAAGTGACCTACAGAGAAAACAGCAGTTGAGACTTACACAACATGCTCCAGGATGAAGTCCAGCTTCCTTTGATACACACTCAGTCCCACCCTTCCCCCTGGATTTCTACTGTCGTCCGTGGCTATACCAAGCCTTGCAGATGCAGAAATTGACGTGTTCATGTGTCACNGCATACGCAGTGCCTGCCACTACTTCTGATGTACATACAAGNTGCTTAAAATTCACTGTTGGGCNAATTAATGNNTAAGTTATGTCTTTACCCAGATACATTCCTTGGTCTAAAGGATGACAGTTCACCACAAAGGATGTCTTATACATATATTTGCTGAGATACAAGGCTCTTTAAGCACAGAAGACAGAGAAGTTAATCTTAACCCTGGGGACTGTCAAGGGCTTTTGCTTCCCACGTGCCCTTGCATACCCATTTTCTCATGCTTGGCGGCTCCTTAAAGCCTTTGCGTAGTAGATACTGGCAAGAGAACTATGAAGACAGCTATTCTCTCTCAGTCTACTGCTGTAGCATTTTTTAAACAGCTATACCAATTTTTAAACAAATAAGTATAAATATTAATACTGAGTTGTGCTGTGTGTTTTGAAGAAAAAGAATATGTTATTATAAGCTAAAATGAGGCAAGGGCAAGGAGGAAATAAAGATATGAACTTACTTCTAGGGGCTTAGGGATGGCCTCTTTGGAAGTGCCATAAAAATGAACAGGGTCTAGCTATGATCCTTAGGAGTATATTCTAAGTATTTTGCATTTATTGAGTAAATGAATACATCTATATAAATGAAGTACGACTTAAGAAGAACCTTGAAGAATCATACAAGAAGAGAATTCCAGGGGACAGAACAATTAATCCAGAAGCAATGGGGAAACCAGTACAGCTAGAAGCAGCTGCAGCAAAGTGGATCTCTCCATGCGTACCCCAAAGACATGCCAACAGGCAGCAGTAGGGACTCTCCATGGATTCTGAGGAAAGGAGTACAATGAACGATTTGCCTCTCAGAAACCTGTCTCTAGAAGCTTTATAAGGGGTTTGTGGGTGGGAAAAGAAACTGGGGGAAATATGAAGGGTTAGCAGACTGCAAAAGTGGTCCAGGGTCAGATAGGGAAGCTGTGGGTGAAACAAAATGGCCTGGCTGCAGAATGACCTAAAATTGTGTGGGAGGGNAAAGGGGAAGGCGAATTCAGCAGTAAGTCCCAAGTTTTTGTCTGGAAATGTGTGTAAGGAAGGAGAAGTTCTTAATAAAGATGACAGGCACAANNAAAGGAAGACGACTTCATGGTGGAAGAGAGCATGGCAGAGACATCTGATACTTTGAGGTGTTGCAGAGCCACCAGAGGGAACTATCCAAGGGGGATAGAGTCCCCAAAATACCCCAGGTCAATCTTTTCTGCAGTTTTCCAGCACACAAACTCAACTTGAACCTAAATCAATGGTTCAGAAGAATAATTTTAGAACTCTTCAGGCTTCTAAGACCCTGCACCTGCTGGACATGGGTAGCAGAGACATACTTTGTGTGTTAGACTGCCGTGCCAACCATAACCATTGCTATTGGGTCATCANTGTGACTGGGTCAACATTGTTNTATCTCTTCTCCACTCTGAATACATTCTACTGTGCTCTTCCTACTGCTGTATGAAACTTGAGCTAACTCTCTCCCACTCCCTGCCCCTAAAGAGCCCAAACTAAGTTCCCCCTGCTCTATTGAATCTTGCAACNAAATTTAAAAACCAGTGAACAGTGNAGGGANGGGTTTCACACACAGATCTAGGGTGGGGAATGTAGTGAATGTAGAAACCCCAGCTTTGATGGATAGAAAAATGGCATGTCTAAGTGTTTCTGNACTTAATTAATGAGGGCCCCCAGCCAAGCCTGCTATGGAAGATTACTCAAGATAAAGGGTTAGTTGGCTATGGCAATCAACAGAGGGAACATTGTTCCTCAGAAGCCATCTAGTCAGGAGTGAGAACAGATGAGGCTAGAGTGATATAGACATCCGCAGTTCTCAAAGGCGTTTTCCTAGAAAGCGAAAAACAAAGGCAGGATATGAGTTTAGCCGGCTGCTTCCCTGGGAACGCTGCTGCAGCAGAATTGGCCCCTTACATAGGCCAAGAATGAAGCGTTTAAATTACTACAGGGAGAGCGCGGGGTCAGAAGTTCCTAGAAGTACTTCCTATTTGAATCAAAGCAGCCCAGGGTAGGGCAGAGTCTGAGGTCAAATGCAAAGTGATGTTTAACTCTAGCCTACACANCATCCCGTTGAAGCACTTAACTGCTTTGGGGTGACTGCGGATCGTGCAGCAACAGCCAGAAGTGCAGACAAGTCTTCAGTTCCTTTAATGTGCCAAAGGGTTCTGCTGTCTGAAGCTTTCTCCTTTTGGTTAGCTTGTTTGCTTGTTTTGAGCCCAGGCTGGTCTCAANTTTACCACNTAGCCTTGAACATCCTAATTCTCTTATACACCTTCTGAAGTATGAAATTCCAGGAGGCTACCACTATCCACTATAAACTATAGTTTGAGCCTTTTTACAGAGCTAAACATATGACTGTAAGGCAAGCAGTCCCAGAGCAAGACCATATCACTCGCCTACACTTCTGAAAGATGTATGTTGTTTGCTTTTTACTTTCANAGTTATTTATCTGTGTGTTTNTTGTTTTGTTTTGAGGCATCGCTGTGTGGTCCAGGTTGGCCTCAATCTGAGTATCCTGCTGCCCGAGTCTCCTGCATGTTGAAATTACAGGCATGTGCTACCACGCTGGGTATTTACTTTGTTTTTGATGTTGACATTCTTTCATGTTTTTTTTTCTTTTGTTTTGTTTGAGNCAGGGTTTCTCTGCATAGCCCTGGCTGTCCTGGAACTCACTCTGTAGACCAGGCTGACCTTGAACTCAGGGATCCACCTGCCTCTGCCTCCTGAGTGCTGGGATTAAAGGTGNGTACCACCACCACCCAGCTTGATATTCTTTTCATGCTAGAGATGGCAACACTGAATGAGAAAAGGCCCAAGTTCTAAACCGGCCCCTGGGTCTTGGTCAAGTATCAAAATAAGGGCGTGGTTCTCAGGTATCTTGGTTCTAATGATAGATAGATAGATAGATAGATAGATAGATAGATAGATAGATAGATAGATAGATAGATGATAGATAGATAATAGATAGATAATAGATAGATAGATAGATAGATAGATAGATAGATAGAT
>LZPO01066545.1:67755-82391 GCA_001675575.1 Neotoma lepida
TATTCCCAGGAGTGGTACAGCTGGGTCATATTATACTGTTATTGCAAACTTGCTGAACCCACCCACAGTGTATGAAGGTTCCCTTTCCCAACATCCATTCCACTGTTTATTGTCGTTCAGACCTCTGCTGCTGACCGGGGTGAGATGGAATTGTAAAGTGGTTTTAATCTGATGGCTAAGGTTGTTGGACACTTTTCAAAGTGCTTACTANCCATTTGTATTTTTTCTTTCGAGATCTCTCTGCTTAGTTACATAGCCCATTTTTATTTTTGATTGGGGTGTTATCTTTTTTTTTTTAAGTTCTTTGTATAATCTAGATACAAAGATTTTCTCCCATTCTGTGGGTAGCCTTTTCTGACTGACAATCTCTTTTGCTGCCTGGAAGATTTTTAGTTTCANCCNATCTCCTTTGTTAATTCTCGGTCTTGTTTCCTGTTCTAATGAAGTCCNATTTAAAGTCTGTACTTGAGTCTACAATGCTGAAGATTATTCTTGTCCCTNCAGCCCTTTCAATGTCAGGTCTTAGCTTGAGGTCCCTGATTCATCTGGAGTTGAATTTTTGTGTAAGGTGAGAGACACAGCTTAAAAGTTTCAGTCTTCTCCACGTACATATGCGTGGTTCCCAGCACCATTGGTTGAAGATGCTGTCTTTTCTCCAATATATATTTTTGGCATCTTTGTCAAAAAAATCTGGTAGCTGTAATTGTAAAGANTATATATCTGGGTCTTCTAGTCTAGTCCATTGACTTAGGGATCTGCTCCATGCCAGTGCCATGCTGATTTTATTACTATGGCTCTAAGGCGTAACTTGATCTCAGTAATGGCAATGCCTCCTGCAGCGTTGATTTAGATTGCGTTGGCTATCCTGGATTTTGTGCTCCATATGAATTTTAAGATTATTTTTTCAATCTGTGAAAAATGTCCCTGTAATTTTGATTGGTATGTCATTGAATATATAGATTGCTTTTGGTAGGATGACCATTTTCACAATATTCATTCTTCTGACCCATGAAAATTTATTGAGGGGGGGTGTCTTTCCATTTTCTAGTGTCTTCCTTAACTTCTCTTAAATTTTTATTGCAGACGTCTTTCGTTTCTTTGGTTAGGTTTGTTCTCAAGTTTCATTTATTTATTGATTGACTTATTATGGCTATTGTGAATGGGATCATGTCCCTGGTTTCTTTTTTAGTATGTTTGTCCTTGGTATATAGGAAAGTGTGTGTGTGTGTGTGTGTGTGTGTGTGTGTGTGTGTGTGTCTGTGTGTCTCTGTGTGTGTTTATCTAGTTTTGATATCAATCTTAGCTTCCTAAGATGCTTCAAGGCATTCTTTCCTTTCCTCTTTTAAGGAATAATTTGAGAAGTATTGGTGGTAGTTCCTTGAAAGAATGCTTGTGGAATTTTTCAGTTAATTCACCTGGTCCTGGGCTTTTCTTAGTTGGGAAATATTTTATTACTGTTTCAATCTTGTTACTAATTATAGATCTGTTTAAATTATTTTTGCATATGATTTCATTTTGGTAAGTCATATGCTTCTAGAAATGTAACCATTTCTTTTACATTTTCCAATTTCATGGAATATAGGCTTTTAAAAATGTCTTATTTTCTGTGTCATTGGTATCTTTTGTAATCTCTTTTGCATCTCTAATTTTATTAATTTGCATATTTTCTCTCTTTTGGATAACTTGGACAAGGGATTGTTTTGTTTATTTTTTCCAAAGAACGAATCCTTCATTTCATTGATTCTTTGTATTGTTTTATCCATTCTGATTTCATTAACTTTTGCCTTGATCTGAATTGCTTCCCCTCATCCTCTGCTTTTGATTTTGGATTCTTCTTGTGTTTCTAAGGTGCATCATTATTTATTAGAAATCTTTTTAATTTTTTTATGGAGAAACTTAGTACTATAAAATTCCCTCTTTGGANGNCCTTTATTGTGTCCCATAGATTTTGATATATTGTACTTTCATTTTNACTCAATTCTAGGCATNAAAAAATTCCTTCTTAATTTTTCATCATTCAATACTGTGTTGTTTAATCTCCATGCTTTTATGTGCTTCCTATAGTTTCTGTTGCTATTGATATCTAGTTTTATTCTGTTGTGGCTAGATAGAATGTAGGATGTCATTTCAATATTCTTACATTCATTGAGGCTTGCTGTGTATACTACTCTGTAGCATATTTNGAAGAAAGTGTATTTTTATTGTTTGCATGGAATGTTCTATAGAAATATGCTAGGCTCATTTGATTTATGGATTCATTTAACTCCAGTGTTTTTCTGTTTATTTTTTGTTGCACTGACTTTTGTTTTGGTGAGAGAGGGTTGTTGAAATCTCTCACTATCACTGTGTTGGGATTATCTGTGGCTTTATACATAGTAGATATATTTCATTAAGTTGGGTTCACTTGTGTTTGGGGCATATATGTTTAGAATTGTAACGTCAACCTGATGAATCATTCTCTTAATGAGTATGAGGTTACTTTCTTCAGTTCTTCTGATTATTTTTGGTTTGAAGTCTATTTAAAAATATTATATATAAATAATATATATTAAATTATATAAATATTATATATATTATATAGTATATAAATTATATAAAATATATATACATATGTGTGTATGTGTGTGTGTGTGTATGTTTGCTTGTTTTCTAACCCCATTTGTTTGGAGTACCATTTTGTTCTTTTGTCAACAGATGGTGTCTATCTTTGATGGTGAGATATTTCTTGGAAGTAGCAAAAAGTTGGAACTTATTTTCAAATCCAATCTGGTAGTGTGTGTCTTCTTATTGGGAAGTTGATACCATTAATATTCAGGGTTATCTTTGATGTGCATTAATTCCCATCACTTTATTTACTACTATTTTCTTTGACTTCTTTTGATTTCTGTCCTGGCACTGTCAGCTCCCTCACTGTTATCTCCCTCCTCCCCCCACTGACTCTTGTGTCTGTCTATCCTTCTCTTTAGNCACAACTGTTCCTTCTAACATGTGCTGTGAAGATGGCTTAGTGTTTATATCTTCTTTTAGTCTGTTCTTAGCATGGAAAGTTTTTATTTCAATTTTAATAGATAGTTTTTCTGGGTATAATACTCTGGGTTGACAATTGTTTTCTTTTGTAACTTGGAATACATTTTTTTAAAACCCTTTATCATATTATTAGCTGTTTTCCTGATGGTTCTGCCTTCTATAAGTTGGTTCTGCCTTCTTCCTTGCAACCTTCAACNCCTTGTTATTTGTTTGTTTTTAGTGTTTGGTTATAATACATGGTGGGGAATCAGTTTTCTGGTCCTGTCTATTTGAGGTTTGGTGGGCCTCATTTACATGGATGGATCTCTCTCTCTATTTGGGAAAACTTATTCTATGATTTAAAAATATTAACTATTTCTTTGCCCTGGAATTCTCTATGCTGATANTTTANAATTGGTCTTTTCATGGTGCCTCAAAGTTCCTGCATATTCTGTTCATAGATTTTTTTTAATGTATCATATGCTTTGGTTGTGTGAGCTAGTCTCTCTACTTTGTCTCTAAGCCCCAACATTTTCTCTTCTGTGTGTTCCACATTTTTGGTGATGCTTTCACTGAGATTTTTATTAGATTTATTGAATTTTTAATTTTCTGTTCCATTTCAGATTTGGGTTCTCTTTAGTGCTTCAATTTATTNATTAGATTTAATATTCATATTCTGGATTGTTCTATTCATTTCATTTACCTGTTGGTTTGGTTTTTTTTTTTTTTGATTTCAAGAATTTTATTACTGCCCCTTTTAAGTTATTTGGGTGTTTGTGTTCTTTTTGCAGGCTTTGAACTCATTAAACATGTTCATAATTGTTTTGAATTTCATGTCTTAAATTTCCCCTAAGTTGTTCTCCTTGGGGAACAATATAAGGGACTGGTGATGGGGAAGAGGGTATTGGCTTAACTGTGTTTTTGTGATGGGATCCACATACCTGAATTTAGGACATTAGTTATCTTTCTAAAATTGTAATTAAAATACAGTTAAATCACTTCTCCACTTCCTTTTCCTTTCTCTAACCCCTCTCATGTCCCTCCCTCACTTTCTCTTTTTGATTATTGTTACACACATGCACACACACACACACACACACACACAGAGTCACACACACACACACAGTCCTATGTTTCTTACAATTTTTTGTTGTGTGATACTTTGTTTGTGTTCTGACAAATAAAGCTTGCCTGGAGATCAGAGGGCAGAGGTAGTCACTAGTTAACCATAGAGGCTAGGTGGTGGTGGCTCACACTTTTGATCCCAGCACTTGCGAGGCTCACATCTTTAATCCTAGCACTAGGGAGGTGGAGACAGGACTATAAGGTGGGCAGAGACNGGATCTGCCTCCCCATTCAGTCTGAGATTTTGTAGAGGTAAGAAGTCTCTAGTGGCTGCTGCTCTGCTTCTCTGATCTTTCAGCTTTCACCCTTGATATCTGATTCTGGGTTTTTATTGTTAAAACTAATTAGGATCAGGCTTCAGTCTTTCTGCCCCCCCCTACTATTTCTTTAACCTCAGGTGCAAGAGTTGTGTTGTAGATATGTTTGGGGGCTGGGCTCCCTATGATCAACTGTTCTCTGCATTATGACCAGTTGTGGCTTTTTGTAATGGTCTCCATGCAGGATAGGAGTTTACTTTATATCTGTGAATATAAAGTCTTTAGCTTCCCAGGAGCTGGGGGTAGGCTCAGTGCTGTGCAGTGGGCTCCTTGGCTAGAGTAAGTGTTGAGGAAATGGAGACTAGGTAGATGTGTCCAGGGTGGAGCCAGGGTCTCTTTTTGGGCCTGGAGCAAAAGTCATTGTGATCTTATGGAGTGGCTGGGGTGCACATGTCTGGAACTCTTACTAGGATTGGGGTCAGGCTGGCGTTGGGGGTATAGCTGGATCATGAGATGGGCCAGGGGGCCAGGATTCACTGCTGTTCCAAGAATGTTAAAATTTTACAGCTTAACTTTATTAAATTGGAACTTAACCTTCAATGCGATCATAGTATCTGACCCGCATGATGATTTTTGACCTTTACTGACAACTGACCTAGAAGG
This sequence comes from Neotoma lepida, assembly GCA_001675575.1. Lineage (NCBI taxonomy): Eukaryota > Metazoa > Chordata > Mammalia > Rodentia > Cricetidae > Neotoma > Neotoma lepida. The sequence goes on from LZPO01066545.1 coordinate 72,807, forward strand.
TAATTAGAGGTCATGTACACTTCAAAATGGAGGGCTTATTCTTAACTAGTGTTTGGAGCTTTTTATATATCCATTAAGTCAAGTTTTGAAATAATGTTGAAATCCTCTATATCTTTAGTTACTTAAATCCCTAGTGAGGGAATTCTGNTAGAATCCTGCAGAGGGAATTTGAATTCATGGGTTTTCACTGTAGTTTTATAAGAATTGCTGAAGTGGTATCATTAGACTCATTCAACTCAGAATGTGTTCTTGAGCCAGAGAGGTGATTCAGCAGGTAAGGTAAAGGTACATGCTAAGCCACTCTGGGGATCTGAGTTCAATTCCTGGAACCCACATAATGGAAGAAAAGAATGGACTTCCAAAAGTTGTCCTCTGAGCTCCATTTGCGCATAGTGGTAATTGCCTTTCCACAACAAAGCCAATAAATTGTAATAGAATACGTATTCTTTCATGAAATTCAACTTCCTTACCAATAAGTAATGCCTCCATACTAAACCTTTTCTTTTGTCTTAAAAGATTCCTTTGCTTTTTTTTTTTTGGATACTAATGGGTCTACTCTAATTTACTTAGTTTCTGGAAATTGTTACTGAACAGGTACCCATTCTTTTACTTTAATCTGTGTCTGGCTTATATTTTAGCATAAAGTGGGATTTCTACTCTAAAAAATCATAATAATAGATTCTAAACTATTTGCATGTACTATAGTTATTAGTACTCATGAATTCCATGCTTTTTAAACATATTTTTATTTGTATGTGTGCATTTCTCTGAATTCAGGCTTTCACACACTTTGCATTTCTTCCATCTGCTTCTTCTGCCTCTTTAGAAATGTTGCTTTAGGGCTGAGGATGGAGTTCAGTTGGTAGAGCACACACAAGGGCCGGGGTTTGGTATCCCACATCACATAAACTGGGTGTGGTGGTACATGCATGTAATTATAGTACTCAAGAGACAGACAGAGGTAGGGGAATCAGGAGTTCAAGGTCATCTTCGGCTACATTGAGAGTTTAAGGCCAGCCTATGTTACCATTTTTTTCTTTATCCCTGCCTTTCTCCTATTCCACTTTTCCTATTGATTTTTGTGGGTACTTTCTTTCTTTACATGGTAGCTACGGAAACATTTCATATAAATTTAATTTTAAAATCTGGTTCACCAAGTGCACCATTTTCCTAAATCTACAAAATCTCACGAAGTTTGAATTCTTGTTCTCTGAGCCAACATTCTAATATTGCCCAGNTCTTCAGCTTTGCTGCCTTATCCCCCAAGTAAAAAGATTGCTCAATGTAACAGTTTGTTTGGATTTAACTAGGTGGCTGCTATTTTCTCTGCTATGCATTCCCCGTTTCACACTGCTATTCTTCGCTNGTTTTTCNTTCGTCCTGAAATATAGCTTTTAGATTCTTCAGTTGGAGGTCTAGGGACATTACACCCTCTAGATTTTGTTCAATCCTCAGTGTCATTATTTCCCACATTAATAAATAATCTGTATGACAGCCCTGGAATAAGGCGAGCCTCAAGCCCTGCCTTATCAGGACTCTGGACCTTGGGGAAATGCCTTCATACCTCTGGGACTTAGTGTTCTTTTGGCAGGCCATGTACATGATCTCCAAGGGCCCTTCTAGCTCCCATATTCTACAAGTAAGACAAAGTGGGTGACATACAANATTAGACANCAGAGAACACAATGGGGTTGTCAGAGTATCAGGTGACTGAGANAATGGAGAGACAGGAAAGTAAANTGACATCATATGTGCCCTTTTTGATTACAACATCCCGAATTTCCCTGAATATCAGTGATTTACTTGCCATTTACCCAAAGACATGCCTTCTATATGATAGCTTCATAANCAGCAGTCTCTGTGAGAGCCCCACCCACCCACCCACAGTTCTCAGATGTTCTACTCTCAGGAGACACAAACCGGATGCTGGAGAGAGAGAGCAGCTGAGGCCTGAGTGCCAAAGAGAAGGGAGGGGTGCTCTCTGGCTTTTGTGACAGGGGATTCAGGTGGGCGCTAGTTAACTTACACCNGAGGCTTAGTGGACTGGGCGTTTTGGTTTTCCCGCACATCTGCTACATGAAAAAAAATGAACTTCTTAAGTGATGGTCTTGGGTTATTTTCTCCTATTAGAATATAAATGAGGACAAAATAATCACAGAATCANCACAGATGATGAGGTGCAAAGTTTGAAAATGCGGCCACTCTCTCTTGTATCTGATTCTTTCACCCCTTTCTCATAGTGATTTGTACATGCTTATCCACTCATGCCTATTACGGATTATATCTGCATCCCTCAAGGTACCAGGCAAAGAGCGGATTGTAAATGTTGAGAAATAGTCATAGTACAAGTGGAGAAGAATGTGAGTTATTGACTGAAGGTAGAAACCCCACCAATTCCACCTCAAAACTGGATCTAGTATTAAAAGGCCACCCCCCGCCACACACACACTTTTTGCAGAGTCCAGACAGAGGTTGCTGAAGTGATCTNAGAGCATGTCAGAAGTTGAGCTCGTCTGTGTTGATGGAGTGGGGACTGCATGCTCTTGTGGCATACTGGCTCTGAGAGGCATCCCCGTTCTCAGAGGACCATATGGAAAGCAACTGGTGAGAAAAGGAATCGCAGTAACTGGGCTTANGAGAAAAGGAAACAGAGATCATCTGACTCCAAAAGAATTCCACACATAGGCAAGTAAGTGGAATGAGAAGTTTATTGGATATCTAAATACAAAGTAGTTCCTTTACAGAAAAAAAGAATGTGATTTTATTATTTATTCTCATAGAGCACTGGGAAAACATAATCAAAACTGATAGAATGTAAATAAAAACANGTTTTAATATAATTGAATAATGTGTAAATACAAAGGAAATTACCCAAATCACGGTCTTATAACAACTTATTCTGATTTTCATAAGGAACCATGAGTACTGCTGTGGGGATGTCAGGGATGGTTTATGAAGCAGTGAATCCATGCAGTTTTACACTGTGGCAATACCATGGCTCTATCAGTATCACACAAATGAACAAAGTCCTGTTCTCCATGCTTTTGTGTAGGTTTCCCTGTTGGAAATGTTACTGAGACTCACTGCTGGTGGGGCTGCAGTTGAGCTTAGCTAGGAGGAAGTGCCTGCTCTCAGCAGGCACACTTTGCACAGAGAAAGCCTGACAGCTCTCCTCCCTTGTCCTTGACCCGTCGCATTAAACATGTCTTAGTTTTCATATCAAGCTATCTCTCATGGTCATAGTGACTACCAGACTGAAACTCAGAGCAAGGCCACATTGTGTCTGTCTCTGTTTGTTTCCAAGGAAGAGAACCTATGTATTCCAAAGACTTGATGACATCACAAAGAGATTTTGGAATTCTTTTCTAGCATGGAAATCGGATCATGTCAAAAATAGAAACTATTAGTGTTGAAATTAGATAGAGATAAAAGGATCTCCAACAGGAGAAATGTTTTGGGGGAGAAGTACTGTCCAACTCTCTTTAAAAAAATCAACCTGGCTCTAATCATGATGCTAGGAAAGAAGTGTGGCCATACTCCTGGAGCTACTCCTCAGTGCCCTGTTGTCCCCGCAGCTCTGCTCTGGGTTGCTGGGCTCCTATATGGAAAGCAGAGTGGATGAATGACTACAATGCCATCAAATGTGTCTTCTACAGCTTGTCACCTTTACTTTCATTTGGTAAAACTGAGTGGAAGAAGTCGCATTTCCTGGTAGCTTTGTGACCAAGAGGACATCACTATGTGTCCCTCAGAAAGGCTAAGTGGACACATTTTACTTTCCTCAGAGGCATATNGAAGGGAATGTGGAGCCAAGTGACTTAGAAGGGAAGGAAACGACTTGGCAAGTGTAATCTGCCAGCTGGTTGAGTCAGACGACACATTGAGAACAATCTTTTTTGGAATCATGTCCTCCCTTCAACCCTTCTACGATCATACAGTATCGCTATCTACCTCAGCATATTTACCTGGCTCATCTCCTATCGCCACCACTGGGTAAAGACTCATCCTTCCAGGCTATGCTGCTGCCTCATCACAAACATCTAGAGTTCCTGTGTCACTGACTGAACTCCAGGAACAAAAGTCCTCAAATAGCACGCACTAGTATTCTTAGGAACTGGAGTAAAAATGCTTCAGGGATCTGGCAGGGACACTTGCCCCCCCCCCCAAGCCTGCATTCCCTATAGCCAAGTCTTTTCTTTAGTTTTCTCTAAGCCCAAGAGATAAAAGAAACCTGCTGACATGCTAAATTTAGCAATACTTAGTTTATAAACACACACATGACACATATTAATTGCCTTTTTTCCCCCTAAGTGTTTGTGAGCATCTTATTTCCATGGACTACAGGTTCCTCAGCAGTTTGCCACCATTCCTGGCGTATAAACGCAAAGTGGCTGTATCAGCAGGAAGTGCTGGGGACTCTGTTTCAGCCCATTTCACGGTAGCCACGGTAGGGGAGATTGGAAATGAGCCACTTCCTTCCTTTTGGCAATGCTTCCCTATCTCCGCACCTACTCCTTCTGATGGTGTTTTTGAAGGCTGAACAGTACGACTCTGGGTACCGTGTGTACATACATATGTAGGAATAACGTTTATGTTTCTCAGAATAGGCACTTTTTGAAGGCAGTACATCTAAAAGTAAAGTTAATAGAGCCTATATTTAGCACCCATCTTCTCACTTTGCTGATGTGTATGCTGAACAGAAGATCACAGATTTGAATCAGTCTCACAGAGGCCGGAGTCGGCAAATGGCTATATTCGGAGCTGGGGAAGTCTTGCCAACTCAACTGTAGCTGTTAAAAAGGCAGACTTGGAGAAGGTGCAATCATGTTTCCCAAAGGTGATGGCACAGAAGGAGAAAAGCCTGTGACAAAGCCGTGAAATAAGAGCCTGTGTGTGCAGTTTAGGCAAAATTACTATCCCTGGGCCCTGTGCCTTTGTGTTACATCTACTTGGAGGCACAGGCTTACTACTTAGAAAGTTCATCTCATAATTGCACACATTCCCATACTTAGCAGCAGAGAAAGAAAAGCCCCAAATCTGTNAAGTAATGATAAAGGTGTAGATTCAGACAAAACAAAACAAAACCCAAGTTAACTCACTATACAGAGCACACACAGAGNTCAGAGCTCCCTGCAGCTGTACAAACTTGGCTTCTAAGTTTAAGGTTTTGCATAAGGCACACAATTCCACATAGCAATTTTATTCATGCTCAAGAACCAGACAGTCACGTGTCATATTTAATTCTATTTTCTCCTTGACATGTTTCTGGAAAAAGAGTGAAGAACACAATTCAGATCCTTGAAGGGGAACTATTCTACCTTTCATTAATGAGGAAAGAGGTCTTGGATAACTTGCTTACCAGGTTCCTGGGTAATAAAGACTAGCCGCTGAAAAATGATTTTGCTGCTACTTCACTACAAAACATTTATATTCAGGATCAGTTTCTGGAGTCTACATCTCATCTAAGACACATCTCAGTTCAGACTTTTCACTTGAGGTAGAAGGAGGGTACAGGCTATTTCAGTTTGCCTCCAAATGACTGAGGTCTATGGCACTATGACTTTTGGTGATGCAATTCCACACACTGATGTATTTGATACTCTTCTAGAAACCAAGAAGAACACAAAAGATTACTTATAATGCACATAGCACCTAAATATCAGTTCCTGTCCTACTATTTGCTAGGCAAAATAAGATCATTCCCACTGTTGGTATTTAAATTATGAAAATTCCTTTGCTCCCAGTCTGTGTCTGAAGGAATGAAACACACTAGAGGCAGATACCTCATAACCTGGCCAAGTTCTATTCCTCTAATTACTAAGTGAGCATCATGGCTATCCAAAGGCAAAGAGGGATGAAGAAGAACGAGGTTGTTTTCTTTCACACAAGTCTCCCCTAAGCAATAAGGCAAAGAGGGCTTGANAGCTGATGTAGCTATGAAAGCTAGCTCTGCCTATTTTATAGTTTCTGATTGAGAAATGGAACTAAATAGTTTGGTAAGCAAAGACATTCAGACTTAATATTTACTCCTGCATGATGGAGGATGTGGATTTGTGAAACCAATTATTAATTCCTACACCTCAATATGAAGCAAAGCAGGTGCTACAGAAAACAGCAACACAATGCCCCAAGAACGCTGGTTCCTTATTCTTGACCCCTTTCCTGACAGAAACAGAGAGACTCAATCCAGAGAGATAAACACCTCACTTTCTACTCCGGCATCAAATTGCTTTGACATATTTAAGAGATAGATTCACATAAAATTTAAGTAGCTTTCTCTTTTCCTTTTTTGGCAGCTATGAAAATGGGTCAGGTCTAGGAATTATTAATTTCCTGGCCTGAAGAGTTGAAATGTTTTAAAATAAGATTTCTTGTTTGTGTGTGTGTGTGTGTGTGTGTGTGTGTGTGTGTGTCTGTGTGTGTCTGTGTGTTTCAAAGAAAACACAATTGTGCTTTCTCTAATCTTTGGAACTATATTATATAGGGTGGAAGAAGGGAAATTTTCATGCCCCTTTTTCCTTTCTTTACATTATATGAAGGCAAGTCAGGATTTGTGGTTGATTTATGAAGATATCTGAAAACCATTTTCATGAAGGAGTACCCTTACATATTCTCCTCTTTATTGTCATTTTGTCTAATGACATGGGACAGCTCTACAGAGGCAAGTCTGTCCCCAGGTAACTCATCTGGTAATTGTGAGAAAAGCTCAACAGCTTTCATTGATCTATAGCTTGGGTGGACTTCCCCCATCTATGCCAGAGGAAATGCTTCCCATTCTACCAGCCATAAAATCCATCAAACCTCTCAGAAAGATAAGACACCTTTCTGGCCTGTGCCTGAGTGCTCGGGCAATGATGCCAACCTTCTGGTCTTCTCGGTGTCCTATATTTCCCTTGTGGGAAGACTTGGAAAAGGCTGGGAGGCCATTTGTCATTTAACTTGACTCTTCCTAATCTCAGGGAACAGGCAGATGAGTGGCCTGATGGAGCAGAGACTTTAGGGAGGAAAATGCCTAACTTACAAATTAGGGTATCTGAAAGGTTTTTCTAGGTTTAGTGAAGATGTAATGTGGATAAAGGGTATTTTAATTAACCAANGGATTTTCAACTTGTAGCACATAGCCAGAAGGTAGGAAAGAGAAAGAAAGCCCTGACAGCCCCTGGACGCANAGCTTCTCAGGGAGTCAGCCACAAGAGGGGTGCTCATTTGTTGAGCTGTGATGTGGGCCGACTTATAGAATGTACCTGGGGTCCTCCAATAGGACTTTTGTTGTTGTTAAGAACATAATGCTAAGCTCCTTGTGATGAGGGTGTATTAATCACAAAAGTACAACAGCCTAAGAGGCATCAAATGATGAAAGCTAAATTTCAGAAAGGCCATCCATTCAGTAGTGCTTGTTTAGGCATTTCAAGGCCTTTTGGTCATGGGTTTATTGGATCAGAAATTCCTGTTGTGTCAGCATACTCTTGGCAGGCTCTACATAAATGTGAACCGATAAGAGACTAATATGTTTTTTGTTTATTTTGTTTTGTTTTAGCCTATAGCAGCTTCTGCCTCTGTGGCCCACGGGAGGGAGGGCTTTCCTAAAACTCAGGTCACCTCTGCACACTACTGTATTTTGAATGATATAGTCTCAGTTGATATCCTGAACCTGACAGGTCCAGAGAGGTTTGCCATTAATGTAAATTTACCAACACTCTCTGGGGAAACTTGCTGCCCCATACTTCTGCACAGCTGTNCGCTCTCAGTAGCCTTTGCTGCACAGGCTTCCTCACAGTGCTGGTCACAAAGACCCGTGGCTTTCCACAAGATGACATAGATCTGTGCTAGCTCTTAACGATCTGCAACACTGTAATACACATGTACACCTGCCACTGATAAGCAAATGGCCCCTGTGAGTTTCCATGGATGGTTTTTAACAGGGCCTTTAGTATCCTGTGAGAAGTGTGTGACAAGGGTTGGGTACATGCCCAGATCTCACACTTACTGGCTATATTGCTTTTGGCAAGTCACTTAATGATTCTGAACCTCAGCTTTCTCTTCTAGGACAGGGCTATTAATAACCATCTTCCCAGGGCTGTTCTATGTGTGAAAGCAGTTTGTAAGCTCTCTCAGGAATTTTATTATTTTACAGCTCAGAAATCCATCCCTAGGTGCTACCTACCCAGGGGCGGAGAGCAGGCTCTTGCTCTAGGGCTCTCAAATTCAAAGTTGGGGTAGAAGAGACACAACCTTCTCTTTCCAAAGACTAAGGATTGCTAGCTGAATTGTAACCCAGGGCAACAGTGAGAGAATTTGCATGTTTATACAAGAAATGCAGCACCACACATCCCTTCCTTAAGGATGGGATGCTTCTGTGCTGAAGAACTGATCAGAAGTGGCGAGCTTTCAGCGCTCCCACCATACTTTTTGACTTCTTCCTTGTGAAAGCTGGACTTTACACAGTGATGTTTCCCAACATTTTAAAGGTCATTATCAGTGGCTCAGATAAATGGAGCAAATTGTTGATGGGACAGCTACTAAGGGAGGGCACAGCGCTATCGGACCACTGTCAGAACAGTTTGTTTCCTGAATAGAAAATACAACCAACAGAATTCACACAAAGTCTAACACGTGATTGTCAGAAATCATTTTGACCATTTTTAGGGATGTTCAGAGCTTTTCGACTCCTCAGCTAAACCAGAAGTTGATTTTAAAAGTCATACATCCCTGAAAATNCAAACAAGTAAACTGGAAGTAAAAACAAGGGAAAAGCTGGTATTTTGTTTTATAGGTTTGTCTTATGAACCCAGGAGAACATAAGCCCAAAGACTGGCCCTGTTTGAATGACAAGGACAGCTGAAACAAAGAGACTTCCTCACAAGGTGATGAGTTCCTTGACACAGGCACCATTTAAACAAACTCCACTGTGCAGCAAGAAGTCAGTCAGTCAGAGAACTGGAACACCAAGCACGACAGATGGCTGGGAGCCCTCATTGTGTTCCTAGAAGAATAAAAAGCAGACAAGGCCTACTTGTTCCTTTTTGAGGGTTAAAAAGATAGGCACACTTGCTGCAAGAGTCGAGAATGTAGTGNGGTTCAATAAGAATGCACTTGTTGCAACAAAGACCACAGGAAGCTGCTTCCTATGCATACTGTATGGGTTGGTTGTGGCTGACCAATCATCNCCTCCTCCAACTAGAATGTTGATGGGAAAGGATTAACAGTTCAGTTTTCTTTGCTGCTTTTCCTCTCTCACTGAGCCTGAGTGTATGAGAGCTTCTTCTGCTGTTACTAAGACTCCAGAATCCATGCATCATGGCCGAAGCATCTTGGCAGGAAGGAGCCTATGCTGTCCTGTTGGGCCTTAAAGACTCTTCCTCCAACTTCCCGATNAAACCAGTCAGTCAGTCTAGGGTGTCCTCACATGTCCTCCCAGAACTCCCACAGAGGCCATTGTGAGAAACTAGTCTTTCCCATGCCACACTCCTTTCTAGGAAGTACAGACTGACCTAACTGCAGTCAGCTTGAATCTCTCCGAGTGATTCAACAATCATCATTAAAACCAGATCAGTTAAGGAATAAGGATATCGAGGAGACAAAACA
>LZPO01066545.1:90748-104166 GCA_001675575.1 Neotoma lepida
CTAGACACAGGGAGGAGGGTCTTGGACCTGCCTCAAGTGAAAGTACCAGGCTCCTGGGACTCCACATGGGAGACCTTGTGTGGGAGGAGGTGGGTTTAGGGGTGGGTTTGTTGAGGGGCAAGGCTGGGGGGCGGGAGGAGGGAAGAGGGAGCAGGGAGGAGAGGGGGTTCTGTGGTCGGTATGTAAAATAAGAAAATCTTTTAATTAAAAAAAAATAAGAAAAAAAAAGCAAATCTAACTTGTACAGCACACTGGATGTGAAAACACAAGTCAAAGCCTGTGGGTATGTAATGGAGTATATGAGGAACTTTGATGGGGGTAGCACTTCTTGGAGCCTTAGTATCTCCTGTAAAATGACCTCTAAAGGGTCTCTATACTCTTGTGGCCTCATCACTAGGTCACTGGAAAGATGACAGCTGAACACTGATGTTCTCTTTTCTTCCCTGGTCATAGACCTCACATAAAAGCCGTTAGTTTGTTACTGTATTTCTTCATGTTAATTAAGCTTGGAGAGGGGTATTATAACCTGAGCTTTACGGATGAACAAAGCACAGTGCAAAACTAGATGGTCAGTTATAGGCAAGGCAGTGAATGGAGTGGACAAATTCTCGGGGCTCTCAGAGCCTTGCCAGCCTGCAGCCTCTGGCATCTTTCAGTTAGACTANGTGGACAAGGGGATGAGAAAGCCTGCATCCACACAGATGGGAGAAGGTGTTAAAAGGTGCTGTATCCACAACAGCTAGTAATGACAAAGAAAACTNTTTGGAAGGAGGGGCCTGGGTAGTTCATAGAAGGTAAAATATTTTAAAACCATTTTCTCAATGTAGTGTCCTTTTAAAACTCAAGTGATGAGGGAAAGGACCTCTGCCCTTTGCTGTATTAATGGCTACATGTCCTCACAGTGTCAGCTAAGCTCGTCTCACCTCTAGGCTGGTTATGGGTATGCCTTATATATTCTCACAGCCTGACTCTGTACCTGACTCTTCTATAGCTCTTAGCAGTTGTAACCTCTTAAGTGACACTTGGAAGGTAACTACTATATAAATAAATCTCTATGACTTCGAGTGAGAAGTTCCTGCACCTCTGAAATGAATGAATTCTTGTCCTTCTCATTGGGTGATAATGGCTCCTCTGCCCAAAGAAGCAGTTAACCAAATCATGTTAAAGATTCATCATCATCATCATCATCAGTGCCTTTCCTCTAGCTTAATAGTTTACACTGTCCTGGGACATATAATTCTGTGTTTGGTCTCATAGCTGCATCTGGAGGGGTAAGAATTTGAAGCATGTGTACAGAGAGAGGGACTGTTCAGAGTGGGGTAAGTTGTGTGATGTCACTGCCTTAACTGNCTGTGTCAGAGCTGAATCCTGTCTGTTAACACCAAGGTCTTTGTTAGGCACCAAGGTCTCCAGGTTTCACGATTGCNCTGACTCGGGGACGCCACAGACCTCACAGCGGTAGCAGTGCACGTGGAAATCACGGTCCAGAGCCACAATGCGGACGGTCTCCTCCTGGCCTGGGGCAGGCATGATAGGCTCCTTGCACACAGAACAGCGTGGGGCAAATTTCCTGAAAATAGACAGAATTCTGGTGAGATGTCAANTGCACACACAGACAGAGAGGGACACAGCAGGAAAGGGAAGGTGTAAACCCACAGGCTGACACCTGGTCTGCAATTTCCTGTGTGACCTTGACCTAAAGAGAGTGAGACAGTAGAGGCATTGACAGATGGTGCACGCTACGTGTCTGACAGGGAAGAGGGTGTGAACTGCTTTGTATAGAGAACCTTCAGGAACTCTTTAGCAAGAAGCATGTGATATGCAGCAATCCTATGCATGGAACCAACTATTCCCCAGGCATGACCTAGCTGAACACAGGAAACAAGGTCCTGGCCGAACAGGGATGGACAAATGTCTAAGGAGGATCTGACTTGCTTCTTGATGTTAGTGTACCTTCCTTGTGCCCTAGACAAATCCCAAATTTAGGAATCTCTATAGCTTTTATCTTTAAAAAGTGCCTTCAATTCTAGACCACAAAAAGCCTAAATACACAGGTTTTACCAAATGGCAGAGGTTGGTAGTTTACTATATATTTTCTGAGAAACTCACAATGGTAAAGTACACATTACTTACATTTTGTTTGTAAAAGGGATTTTAGCATGATCAAAGTCTATATAAACACACATGTATGCACACATATAAGGGTTTGAATCTATTGGTAAAGAACTTTAACTTATTTCTTAATTTATTGTTATTTGCTAATAACTTTTTGTCTTAGCAGATTAGCAGGCTGAAAAATGGGCTATGAATCCATTTGTATTTTCTAGAATTTAAGGGTAGCAACTGTGAAGGTGAGAAACGAGACATGATTTGGAATGGACACAGATAAGAAATGAAAAAATCATTAAAGGATACACAGAACCAGCACGTCTGAAATCCTAGTACCAGAGAGGCTGAGGCAGGAGGACCACCCTAAGTTCCAACCTAGCGTGGGCTGCTGAGTGAGCTCCTGTTTCAAAAAACTAAAAACAAATGAGAGAGAAGGGGATATACAGAGAGATATTGAGCAAGTTACTAAAGTTTTTCATGGTAATGGTTTTAAGATTAATGATGTTAAAATTTATCTACTTGTAGTAAGACTTAAAAGGAAATAATGATAGTCATCTAATACTCTGCAGCGCACTTCACGGCTGTCAGAGCATTTTTACATACATTATACTCTGTATGTACATTTTAATTTTCCTGGCGGCACCCAAAAGGCATCTGTATGGCTGTAATCTAAATAAATATGAATTAAGTAGCAGATCGATTGATTGCTGTGAAAGAAAAATTAAGAGGATCATGGTACAACTGCAGTAGTAATCAGGGTTGTTATAATTGATATTTTATGCAAGAAGTTTATATTCAGTGGCAAAAATTGCTTTGGATTACCTGATTATTTTTGAATCTGGGTTATCNGCAGTAAACTACGCAGACTCCTGATGTCAACTGCAAAACTTCCCTCTCCCCAGCTACTGGGACACTGGGAGAGCAGAAGTAGCCGCAGCCTCCTCCGGTTTTCCCAGGCAGATGTATTCCTCTAGGACACGATTTCTTTTCTTTTTTCACTTTATCTATTTAGTAGTAATTATTTCTGCATCTTTGGTGACCACTATATTGGTTCATACAGGAGGAATTTGAGCGGTACCTAACAACATGAACCNTCTGCTATCTTTCTCTATGAGAAAGGCATTATTAGATTTTATGTCTGGCCTCATGGTCCTTCTCTANACAGTCTGTAGCTATGTTCCCACTAACCAATCACTCTTCCTTAGCAAAGCTGAGAGGCAGGAGCTGTCACTGTGCTGTCATGATCTGAGGCGGTGTTTTCTAATGCTTAACTTGCCAAGTAGATAATAATAATAAATAGGGTGAAAACAGTTTTGATGGTTACTGTTTATTAAGTGCCTGTTACGTGCCAAGTTCTGTTAGGCACTGTACACGTTATTATTTTCTGTTGATAGCCACGTTATGAGGAAGTATTTTTATCATTTCTGTTCATCAGTCAAGGGAGCCATGAACCTAGTCATTTCATATCCAACATATTTTTGGCAATTAGCAAATGAATGCCAAATTAAACAACCAAGTGGATCAATGCTATGGTTTGGATATGAAATCGTCCCTTCAGGCTCATATACTTGGAGCTGAGCTGCCAGCTGCCAGTCACTTGGGAGGTGACTGAATCGTGACAATGTTGACTTCAACAGATTCATCCATTATTCGAGTCACAGTGTAGTGGTATTATCAGGAGGTGATGAAAGCGGTGAACTAGTAAGAGGAGGCAGGTCATGACTACATANCTTTGAAGGGCACATCTTGTCCCTGGCAGCCATGAGGTGAATGAGCAGCTTTGTTCAATCATGCCTTTTCTCCACTATATACTGCCTCACCACAGGTCCAGAAACCAAGGACCAGCTTACTATAGACTGAAAATTCTGAAAACCATGTGTCCAAATAGACCTTTCCTACTCAGGTATTTGTCATAGGGACAGGAAGCCGGATTAATACCACAGATGATATCCCTGCTAGGAAAGCACAGATCACTGTGTATGCCTCACACACTACAAAGAGCAGCAATGTAAGCCCACTTTCCTGGCACAAAAAACATGGATTCAAAAGATTACAGGACAGACCTGAGAGGGAATTCTCCATGCTTCTGTATTTGTTTGGAACTTTTATATATAGTCTATCTTCTTGCAGAAATCATTTAAGTTGGTTACTGTAAAAATTTATTCACATGTATCGTTCAATACAAACCAGGGAACACTATAATAGACTTAACAAAATTACTCAAATATAGAGGTGGCATGAATTCATAACTAAGGATAAGGAGTGGTAAAATCAAAGTAGTCTTACTAAAATAGACAGTAACTTTAGCCTTTAAAGACAGTCAGGTAGGTAAAATGAGGAGGGAGTGTGCGTGTGTATGTGCATGTGTGTGTGCATGTGTGTGTGTCTGTGTGTCTCTCTGTGTGTGTGTCTGTGTGTATGTGTGTGTATGCCCACTGCCACCTCCCACATATTTGTGTACAGGATCTAAAATAGTTCCCCTACAAGGGAGTTCTCAGTAGTTANTGGCAACCATGTCTGTGAAGGAGTTCAATTCCTAGTGGGCTGTAGGACATGAGTCAACCTTAACCAAAGGTACTTATATGGAAATGATCAATTCACAAATGGTCCATTTGCTTAAGCCTCAAGAGTCTGCTCTTCAAGTGACAATCTCTCTCTCTCTCTCTCTCTCTTTCTCTCTCTCTCTCCCCCTACCTGTCTAGTCTAGTCTAGTCTATGTATATATAAACAAGTTCTGAGATGCCATTTTAGAGGCTTTGCCAATAGCCAATCCTATAGTCTCTATCAGNAAGCCCCATTTCTCACTTGGCACAGTTCCAGTTCTGCTTGAGTGAGGCCTGCCTGGATCCCGGAGTCGAATGATCAGTTCTGAAGAAGTCAGGGCAGCTTTNCTTGTGCCGACCTCCTGGTGATGCCCCTCTGCCCTGCATCCTGGCATATTCTGCCTCCTTCCCACAAGTCCAGCACTGACAACTACCTCCATCCAGCTTCCTGTGTCCAGTTTCTCCTTCAGCACTCAAAACAGCTACTGGCACATAGAGCGAAGTTTGTGAATGTGAGAATTAAACTAAAATGTGTTTCCTAACAGCCCACAATGGAGACCCCCTCAGAAAAGCCAAAAGTAAGCTTTGCCAAAGTAGAGAAGCAGGCTCTGTCCGCGTTGGTCCCCTGGCTGTGCAATACACACCCTATGTTGGAAGGCTAGCCACTCTGTACTCTAGTACTTTCAAAGCTAAGCAATAAGAGCTCTGGAAAATGTTCTGTTATTTTCCTCCCATAGAGGGGAGGAAAACCTCCCATAGCTGCCAACATTATTTTTTAAATATAATTTCTTTTTCATGTGCACTGAAAGAGGGGGAGGCCGGGGCTTGAGATATGCATCTCCTCACCCCCTTTTCCATTGCTCAAGGCTGCTTTTTTAGTGTTCAGACGCACACGCTTATGTCACTTGTCGCAAGTCTCTAATTATGCTCCCCACCACTAGAAATGAAAGATAGGTGGCAGGGACACAAACTTACATTTGCCAGAACTGATTTCCTCTTTTAATTGAGGGGTGTAATAGCTCAGGCTTTCCCAGCACCACAAATGTGTGTGCCCTGCTTACTTCTACCTNTCTTTCTTGGATCGTAAAAGTCTCAAAAAGGAGAGAAATGGTGACAGAAAAACACTCCCGGTTGGTATCTTTTCACTTCCTTTAAATAGATGCAGGTTTTTTTTTTTTAATATGTAATTACAAGCTAAAAATAGCAATAATGTGAAGTACAATTTATGCTTTGACTGCCCTTTAAAAGCAAGCTTTTTCTTGTCTAATTCAGGTTGAAAATTTCTGCTTCTGGGTTTTTTTTATAATTCATTCAGCCTCATGTCTTTTGGTGAGGTTTTTGCTTTTACTGCTCCTTGGGAGAGTGGTCAGGAAATTCGTTTTAAAAATATGAGTCTCAGGTCCCCACACTGCTTGTGGAAAGTACCTTCTGGATGTTGACAATCAGCAGTGGTGAGAGAAACCCACAGCCCGTCTTGAGCCTCAGAGCATAGCCCAAAAGTGGTCAGCAACGTGCTTCATCTTTTGGGAGCCTTACAAACCACTCTTAAAGTGACTGTCCAGCAAACGGAAGCAAGGAAGCCGGCCTGCCCCGCATTAGCAAGTCATACCTGCAGCTTCCCACACAGACCATGATAAACATGTGCACTGATGCGANGAATCAGTTAGCCAACTAACGAGCACAATGAAGAGAAATACAAAGCTATCGTCTTTACAGCACCTCCTACAGCAGGGGAAAGAGGGACTGTAAAATCNGAGACATGAAGAAGGGAAGTCATGTTTCTAGGCCTGCCCGTGATTTAGTGATCCTGAGAATTTTCTTTCTGATCCTTCTCAAAATGCCACACCATAGTGCACTAATCAATGTCATGAGGTAGCGTAGCGAGGTACACAAGACCTTGGTAGGGGAGGAGGCTAAGGGAGGACATGGAGATGCTGGTTAGGGCATGAAGCTGTCTCTCATACCGGAACTGGGTGACAGAACTGCTCTATGTGTCTCTGCACCTGTCTCTGAGCATCTCCTCNCCATANAGTCACAGGGGCACAGAGGTTGTCCTAGTTAGGAGACCGTTAGGTCAAGTTTTGGTCAGATAACTAAACTGAAGAACTGGGAAGTTGTGCAACTTGCTAAATGCCATGCCTCTTGTTGAACGGAGTCAGCTCTTCCATATCTACAGCTACACAAGTATATCATGGTCAATTGCAGACAGATAATGACAGGAACCCCTTATGTCAATCCCTGCACTGGAGATAGCTCTCGGAATAGATCCCTGGATCCTGGTGTATGTAGCTCAGAAAGAAGCATGTGGCAGGCAACGAGAGCAGAATTCAAGAGTACGGGCAGGCTGGAGGCTAGAATGGCTACTTACTTGTGGAAGTCCTCGATGCAATGAATGAGACCACTGGCATCTACGGTAAACGGGATGCCATCCAGGCTGCGGTGACACATCACGCAGGTGAAGCAGTGGGGATGGTAGGCCTTCCCGGTGGCACGGAGGATCCGCTCCATGATGGGCTTATGGCACACATTGCACTGCTCCAGGGTGTTCTGAGGAGAGAAAGAAAACTGTTCAACAGAACACCGCGGCTCCAGTGTGTATCACAACACTCCAGGGAAGGCAGTTGGCACCATCAGAGTGAGAACGATGCACACAGACAGGTCGGAGGCAGTAGGCAGCAAACCCATGTTTTGTTTTGTTTTGATTTTTGATTTTTCAAAACAGGGCTTCTCTGTCCTCGCTGTCCTGGAACTCAGAGATCCTCTGGCCTTGAATTCACAGAGATCTGCCTGCCTCTGCCTTTCAAGTACTGGGATTAACCCACCACCCGGCTTCTAAGGAATGTCTTTTTTTTTTTTTAATTTTATGTGCATTGGTGTTTTGCCATGGGTGCCAGGTCCCCTGACTGAATTACAGACAATTGTCAGCTGCTATGTAGGTGCTGGGAATTGAACTTGGGTCCTCTGGAAGAGCAGTCAGTGCTCTTAACCACTGAATCATCTCTCCAGCCCCAAACCCATGTTTTACAATACCCACTGTCTGTAAGAAAGGTGTTCCTTTCTTTTTCACCAAGAGTGAGGACATATTTTTCAATAAAGGCTCAGACAGTAAGGACCTGTGGTACTAACCACTCAATTTACCCATGTAGGGCAAAGGNTGCCTCTGAGCGCACACAAGCAAAGGGCCTGTAATTGAGTAAAGTTTTATTTATAAAAACAGGTGGTAGGCTGAATGTGTTCACTGAATTACATCCCCCAGGTTCTGTACTTAGAAAATTGTTATACTATTACAAGTAAAACTTGACTCCACATTAAAGACCTAGTAGGGTCACTGAGGCCCCTAACATTTTTCTGAGTTATGACTTCGACAAGTGTACACCCCTCCATAGAGCCCAAATCAAAGCTCCCATTTAAAACCTCAAAATTCAGGCTAAATGAACTCCTGATGGAGATGTTGAACATAAAGTGGTGGTCTGGTTGTGAAAAGTGAGCTAAGAAATTCGTTTTCCCTGGATCTAAAACTACTCTGAACCTTAGGAATACATGTGAACATTAGGAGCTAATATTCAGCAAGTCAGCATTCAAAAGGTCCAGCTGTTAACGCCACCCCATGCCCAGACTGTGTTCTCAAACAATAATCTTTTTTTCCCATGTGATACGTATTATTCTCTAAATGAAGTATCTGGAGTGACTCACTAGAATCTGGAATCAACGTAGGGTGTAGATGTCAACAGGAAGACACCTAAGTGGATGGAGCATGGAAAGTTAGGAGAAATTGCCTTCTTCCTGTGAGGTCTTCAAATGCCTTGAGGTGAGATATGCCTGTACTGAGGTAACAAGTGTCCTGAAAACTGCCCCAAGGCAACTCAAGGCAATCCAAGGCAAGCATTGGCTTCTTTGTTTATCTCTCTCCAGAAATAATCCTCTTTGCCTCTATAAGGATGCCCAATTTACTTCCTGAAATGTGGATGTGACCAGGTATTTTCCTGACAACAAACCTTCATGGCACCATAATATAGAGTGAATTCCCTCAATGACATTGACCTCCCTCTCTAGGCTCAGCTTCTTACCACATCCAAGCAGTGTGCTCACTCTCATTCACCCCCGGGAAATACCCAACCCTTCTGTGTCTTGACTCATGACTACATGAACTGTGGCAATTTACCATCTGATCTTCCAATACACAGCTCAGAAGGCTCTTTGATGACCCATCTGAATGCATTACTTCTTTCTCTCCACTTCTATTTATTTATTTTCCTTATAGTACTTAACTGTATATACCTCATTACTTTAAAATACTGTAATTTCATTAAAGGAAGGGATTGTTTCTTAAGAATATATTTCTCTGTCCCAGTATACTGCTTGGGATAAAAACAAGCTGAGGACGAATGCCACAGAAAAAAATGAATGAAGAAATATTGTTTAATTCTACCAAAGTATCACAGCCCTGGTCCACTGTCCCCAACTCTGGAATCCATCCCAAGATGAACTGGCAAATCCATCATCATCCTCTCCTATGAGCTGCGGCTGCCTGAGGTTCTGCAGCTGCCTTTGGTCATAGTCTAAACTCATGGAAACTATTAACCTACTTTCCCCCCATCTTGAAGNNGTGAAATTAAAATAGCAGAGGATCGCAGGATGAAACTCCGGGGCTGATGACGGGCTGGAGAATGATAACCTTGCTTCTTCTCTACTCTGGTGATCTGAGTTAATATGACTGTAAATCATCTTCCTGGAGCTTCTGTTTTGCTTCTCTGGGGATTTAAACTTTTTTTCTTCTTAAACCCAGTCTGTAATGGAGTTGAACAAACCAGAAAATGCTAGACCAGAGAATGTATTTGTTTGCACTGAGGCTTGGCTCTGAGCAACATACAAGGCTTAGTCAGTTTCTAAGGGAAAGCATTATGGTCTGAATGCTCTATTCACAGGATGGGTAATCTGGACAGTTCTACAATGAAAATAAGCTTTAAATATGTCTAAAATTATCCTCATGAAAAATGTCCCCAAATCAGAAAAAACAAAAAACAAACAACAAAAAAAAAACCCCGACATTTCCAAGAAAGTAGCTAGCTTGGACACAGGCCATGAAGGGCACCTTAACCTTTATTAAACAGTTCCCTTTACTGTACACCTCTGTCCCTCATTCACATTGTCAGGGTGGAAGGGGCTAGCACTTCCTCTAGTCCAGGCTGTCATTTCTCAGGTGAGGTAACAGACTTAGAGCTGACTGGTTAACTGGGTCACTGAGCTCATAAGGGCACTTGAGGTTGGCACTTCTACTTTCCTGACTTCTGGCCATTTAGAAGGGTCTGGCAAACTCATATGTAGCCATAACAAGGAGAACATGCTACATAATAACATGCTACATTGTTCTGGTTTTGACAATACATACTGTATGATCTTAGGTAAATAATTTCTTTGCNNTAGATTTCAGGTTTCTCAACAATAAAATGATTAATCCCAATTCTTCGGTTTTACAATTATTTATTAGTACTAGCAACACAAAAAGAGGCCAGTCTCCTTCAACCAGATGTGTATTAGAAACAATTAGAAAATCCTTTGGCAGAGATTTAAAAGTGGGGTTCACATGCTTACTGTGTCTCCCCACTTAAAACTTTTAGGAATTTCTAACCATAAAATTTTAAGCACAACAATGCAACGCTTTATATCTTTTTATACATGGTTATTTTTGAACAAAAAGCTGGGCTCTTCATGTACATATTAAGCTTTTCTAAAGTAGGATAGAATAGAATGTAAAGTAACAGGTTTGAAGAAAACAGACTTCAACAGAATCAGTGGAAGATAAATGCCTCTAAGTCTGTTCAGGTCCCATCTTACATGTGGACCAGTGCTCCATGCCTGACAGGTGGGTAGACAGCAGAAGGGCACACTACAGCTTGGGGACCCCTACCATCAGTGGTGTGCTTTGTGGCTTGGTTCCTCATCTCCATTATTCTCACATGTGGGCTTCATCTTTTAGCCACCATACTGGGTTCACTGTTACATCTTNAAAGAGCAATGTCCATGCCCAGGCCACCTCATACTTTTCTTTGCCTAGAAAATATCTACTTATTTTTGCAAATGAATCTCAAAGGCCACTTCTTCTGAAAAAGAAATCTTTCCTGATCCTCCCCTGTCACAGTAAAATAAGTCACATTCTCTGCTACCATAGTATTGCTTATGGGAGGCTTTCCCTACGACATCTACATGGCCAAATAGTGACCTCTCTTCTCTCTCCCCACGAAACTCTAGTCTGAGGATGTGTTGCCTATGAAATAGGTTCTGAAACAACTTTGCACACAGGAAACTATTGAGCAGTATCCTTGTGCTTGGCATTTATAAGAGATTAAAGGAGTGGCTAGGTGAGATCTANGATGTAGCTATAACCAAGACCTAGATGGGTTCATNGAGGACGTGACAGCTGGGATTGACATGCAGAATTGTCCTTCCATGAAGTTAGTGATGAGAGACTTTATAGTTGTACCTATCAGTCAGTGGACACAAGACGATCCCCAAGAAAGAAGGGTGACTGATTGAAGTGTTTTCCTTCAGTTGATAGTTAGCACAGAGGGACCTAGCTATGAGCCTTCACTAGTCAACATTCCCAGCAGCTGGGGCAATGAGAGCCTCAATCTTGAAGAGACACCCGGGCAGCATACTATATCATCCACACAAATAGTCATCCTTGCCCTGGGCCTGAATAGTTCATGGTACCAGGTAGGAATTGGTAGCAAGTCATGGAAGACCTTGTCACTTAAGCTCAGTGAAGAGTCTATATTTTATTAATTTTACAANGGACACTATTTTGGGCAGTTACTCCAATCAAAGTATGGTTAAAATGCCAAGATTTGAGAGTAGCAGAAAAGAAGCAGGGAATATGTCATTGAAAGGCACAGATTATGAACTTCTCTGAAACGATGATGAGCCAGTTGTGATTAGAACCAAAAATTTAACTAAAGATTAAAGTAAAATCACAAACAAACTTGTACTCAAAACTCCCCAATGCAACTGTTTTTAAATCTGAGATACAATCTGGTTGTAGTTTTTATATCCTTGGGTGTTATATAAATAACTTTTCTAATTCCCAAGCAGAAGAGCTGGAGGGAGTAGCTGAATACAAATGANGCACCAGGCAGCACGAACACTAACTGCTAGTGAGGGAAGCAAGAGTGTTAGCACAGCTAACACGTCAGACAGGAATATCCCGGTCAGCGTGCGCACTTTCAATCAAGAGGCGAGTTGAGNTGGAAGACTTGAAAGTGAGTTTTGTTAAAACTTTAAGTTTATGAAGTTAAAATGTGATCTTACAGTTTTGGCTAAATGAGCAGTATCAAGAAACAGGAAGGATTATACGATGATGGGGTGACAGCTTACATTTTAGAGAAAGTTTTGGTCTTTTGTGATGAACAGAAAAAGGAAAAAAATGAGAGTGAAAATATTAGAACCTGGATGTCTTTAGAACTTCTCCAGTCTAGAGTTTACAACTTCCCNTATTTACCTCCCTTGAAATGCCATGCTTAGAGAAGTGATACCAAGGGGCACATCTGAGAGCCCAAACTCACTCTTAGATGAGGAGTGTCACAGGACAGAGGCTGTGAGATGCATACTACACTGTTTACAAACCACACCTCCAGTGGAATCAAGAAACCAAGGCCTGGATCATAAACGCTGCTNGAAGCAGATTCACGCCTCCCTGTTCCTTGTGCAATGGGGAACAATTCCAATGTTCAGACTGTACTTAGTCTGTATTTTTGTAGACACACTTTACATTGCAAACAGAAGGCATTCGGGCTTACTACCTGCAAGTTACATGCAAAGAAATGAAATCAGGAAACATCGTGATCTTAAGACCATCTGTCCCCCAAACTCCTACACTACCAGACAGAAAACTCATTGTTGGATCCCAGCATTTACAATAGTGTTTCCGCATAAAATTGATGCTTCATAAATTTTAATTAGACGATAAACCAACAAACTGTGGATCATTTGTTTAAAATTAAATTATTTTATGTAACCATGTAAAACCCNTCAGACAGTGAAGTTCAAGTGAGTTTCAGGTGTACCATACTTAAGGGGGTCGTGAGAGGCCACAGGAGGGTTCCCAGTGTCCCCGAGTCATTAGTTAGGTCCGGAGATTACTTCAGTGTTCTGAACAAATGCCATCCTTTTCTACATGAACGGTGAGGTGAAAACTTGGGAAGCACATTTCAAGTGTAAGTGTTAACAACAGAATGGCAATGTGGTTCAGCAGAGATTCGCCTGTGACTCAGCAAATTNCTCTTGAAGTGCCAATGTAAGTACTTAAGTTCAAATAATTCTATTGTCTGACTCACTTATGGATGACCGTAAATCTGTTCTTGATTCTGATGATCAAGAACACTTCAAGAGGATGGTTATGCTTTAGGGCTTCCACAGGCAAAGATGACATTCAACCTTGGGAGCTCCAATGAGCCTACTGTTGATACCCCGACAGCTCTGCCTCCTTGTGAAGCACACACTTCCTACTTCAGCCTTTTCTGCACTTTGGCCTGCCCTCCACCTGTATCTATATCAAGATGTATATGTTATATTCGGATCTGTGTTTCAAAACAGACTGAAAATAATAACAGCAAATTAGTGCTATCCCTAAACGGTGACTTTCTAATCAGAATCAAAATTTGTCTTTATAGTTGAAAATTATAATTTTCCCCCAAATGTTGTTAAATGATATCAAAACCCTAAAATCCTCTATTTTTGTGATGTCATGATTTCCTTTCTTACAGACAGACA
>LZPO01066546.1:0-41377 GCA_001675575.1 Neotoma lepida
TCCACACAGTGCCCTCCTCTGAATCTAGATTATCAGGTTCAGTATACTGTTGATATTTCAATCTGGTTCCTTTTTGATGCACTGTGCATGGATACCTTATTAGACAAAAATCCTTTCTCTGAACGCTGATATCCTTTACACCTATTCTTTCGGATTTCTGGCTGATGATAACGTCACTGTATCCTCCACCCACCTATGTGTTGACAGCTACACTGCTCTTGCCTACATCCTTTCTAATAAGCATTTTCTACTTAGGTTGTCTGTTTCCATGGTTTTTTATTTTTATTTTAAACACAATATCCTTGATAATCATTTGTATTTTATGGTATTTTAGTATAAAATTAAGTGATTGCTTTCCTCAATGCACGTTGTTGATGTTTGTTTTGTTGACCCAGAGTAGAAGGCAAAATTCTCACAAGGGCTCTTGATTTACAGCATAGCTTGTCCCCTCTTGATTTTCTGGATTTCTTGATGCCTGCTCTAAATCTCCCATCCTTCTCTCTACCCTCAAACTCANCAGGTTCATTCAGCCTCATGAATTTGGACGTTTTTCCCAGCTGGGGAAGCATTGTCTCAGATACTCTTTACTTTAATCTTCTTTCTACTGACATTTCCTGAACGTTATCTCAGTGCTCACCATAGTCTTTAATAAATCTGACTTTTANGTCAGTTTGTGGGCTTAATCAAACATTCCAATTTTTAATTTTATTTTATTCACACAGTTGGCTAATTATTGAGGTTTCATTTAGTAATTAGCTTATTTATGTCATTTACTTAAAATATCAAGACACTATAGGTTCCAATAGTATCCAATGTCCTTGAGACACAGTAGTGAGTAAATACAGATAAAATCCACAATTTTAAGCAGTATGTGTTGGTGGAGGAGTGTGATACAGATGAATAGTGAAACATATTTTCCAAAACTATACTCCAAAACTTATGAAATCTATGACTATATGAGAAGTGATTGCATAGGAAACTATTCTAAAATAGAGATTGTCATTATTTTATTGAAATGAAATATAGGAATGATTAAAAGAATGCTGTTGAAATAATTTGGATTACTAGTATAAATTTAGTGAATTTCTCTAGTTTCTGCATTGGTCCATTAATAGAGCTTTTATTCACTATTGTGAGCCATATTGTTAAGATTATTATAGAATTAACATCTCTTACCATGACACAAATTATTTTCTTTTATTATGTATTCTTGAAAAATGCAGTAAAATCATTCATATGTTATGATGCATACATATATTTATAAATTATATATATGACATACCTATATAAATTTATATGTGTGCACAAGTTTAGAATACATATTTAAAAAGAAACCACTGGTCATTTGATTTTAATTGCATATTTGCAATTTAGTTTGAAGGTANAATTGACTTCTTTGAAATATTAGAAGCACCCTTCTATGAACTATACAGTGCTAATTTATTATTTATGGATATTCAAATGTCTTATACTGAATTTTTTCAAGTATTTATGTTTTATAGCAATTCTGTGATCCTTTTCTTGTTATGTATGTATATATGTGTGTGGTATGTGTGAGGGTGTGTAATGTTCCGTGTGTGAACACTGTATAAGTGTGTGCATGAGCATATATATAATATGCACTTGTGTATGGAGGCCAGATATTGACATCCAGTATCTTCATTGATCATTGTCCACTTTATTTACTAAGGCAGAGTCTTCCTCTAAAGCCCAAACTCACAAATTCAGCTAGTATTGTTAGCCAGCATACTCCANGTACCTGTTGTCTCTGCCTACTCAGTTCTGGGATTACAGGGTCACAATGNCCACTGGGCATTTACATGAGGGTTGAGATTTGAACCCTTTGAAGGTTTATTGTGTTGCGGTTTTTTTATTGCTGCTTTCTTAATTCTATATTTCTGTTTATTTTTAATAAATACTCAAGTAAATTTTAAAATTTCATTGAAAGAATGCCTTTCCTCTTTATATTTTATTTTTTTATTTTTATACATGTGTATGTGCTTGTGTCTGTGTGTATGTGTTCATATATGTGTGCAGGTATCTACAGAGGCCAGAAGTAGGTGTCAGACCTCCTGGAGCTTGGTACACAGGTGTGAGCCACCTTTATATGGATGCTGGAAACCAAACTCAGTTCTGCACAAGCAGCAAGTGCCCAGCCATCTCTCCAGGTCTTCCTTCTTTCTCTTTTGTTTTTAATGTATCGGCTCATACCAACAAATTCAAACAGTGAAAAATTTATTAGAATAATTTTTATAACATAAATATAAAGCAAATAGACATATTAACTTGACAAAATTAAAATTTTTCACTATCTAATTCTATCATATTACATTTTTAATGTCCATTTTCTCTGTGGCCATACTTTTTCTGTTGATAACCCCTAAATGTTCTTGAATATGGAATCACAGTTTCTAGTTTGAACCCCTGCTACAGTATACACAGCATGGTGGTACTCTTTTCTGGGGCCTTTTCATGAGTTGATTCAAGGAACACAAAATAGCTCCTGACTTCACGTTTCAATATTGACAAAATGCAACTTCGTTTTCAGTTATACATTTGAAAATTTGTGTAATAGAGGAATAAAATTAGAAACCAATATGGTATTTCTCTCTTATCTAAACATTGGTCAATAATATCAATATGATATTTCTTGCTTATCTAAATATTGGTCAATAGCCTCAATTGCATTGGTGTAGACCATANTGACTTCTGTTTTTCACTTTCCTTTTCATTTTAATCTGAATTTCAGTGCACATAAGCTTCCCTTACTTAAGATGATTTCTTCTAGTGTTTCTTGTGAAATTGAAGCTGAGTGCCTGTGTGTAGATATCCTCTGTGATGCTTTGCCTTGTAAGCAACCATGCATCAAATTATTTCTTTTTATTTTATACCAAAAGTTTCATACTTCCCATTTAAACAAGTTTATGTCAGTAGAGGGAAACCAAGGTGACTTATGGAAACATTAGTGTTTGAGGCTGGTTGTGTTTTCAGAAAATGATCAAGCCATTGTCATAAGCATCTTATTTAAGCTCAGCTCAAAATGCTATTATGCATTAGCAGGAATCAATAATCTATTTAATCATTGCAGCTTGTAGACTATCACACTTACTCAGCCTCTCACACAGAATATCTCATCGCACATTGTTAAGATGTACATGAGCATATTTGAGTTTTATTTCATATCTCTAGGTGAGTTGGGCCTGTACTGATTGACTCCTGAATTTCTCTGTTGAATAAAGGAGGGTCCACCTCTTAGTTTCCTTTAATGTATTCTGTCTAGGATTGACTTTCTAGTCATAGTGAATGTCAAACATTTTAATTAGGTTAGTAGTTGCAGTTTCCCAGTCAACCTGAAAAGTTTTAATGAGTGATCATATTCTCTAATTATGTGGTGCATTGTAATATCTCAACACAGAGTTCAAGACTTCCTAATTCCCTGCTGTTGGCCATACTGTAAAACATGAAAACAGAGAACTTGATCATCCTAATTCTAGCCAGACCTCAAAAATTCAGAGGAACTAAGATAGCAAGCAAAGTGCCATTTTCTTTAAGTGCAGTTTTTCATGTCTTGATTCTAATTAAACAACTGATCATTCGGAAAAAGAAACTGAAGCTAGAGTTTGTTTCAGGGTTGATGATGAAACTGTCTCTCTGGGTCTTATTATAAAACTCTTCATTGCAAAGAGAATTCCCTATACNAAAACTTGTGTTTACTTGCTAATCAGTTTCCAGGGGCCTTATTAGAGTGAAAGGTTCTTTAGCTTTTTCGTGGGGACATATTATCTGAAAACAGTTTCAGCAAACACAAAGTTTCAACTATTTCATTAGGATTAATGAATTTAGTTTGAATATGTTGAGATAATTACAACTCCCCAGGGACAGCTCTTTCTTCTACGTTGAAGCATTTTCCTCCGGGAAACAAACAGTTTAGTGGGAAAATTTTGAGCAGGCTTTTACTCAGTCTGTGCCCAGAGTCTTTTACTATTTACCTGGACACTCATGGGAAGATCATAAAGTTCAAACCTCAATTTCAAAATGAAAATAATATTTACAACACAGGACAATTTAATGTCAATATTAACAATAAGAGTGCCTCTGATATGTCCTAAGCAAGTTTTTAAAAATGTGTCTATGCATTGTGCCATTGATCCTCACAAGTACTACATAATCTTGGTAAATTTTCTAATATTTCAGATAAGAAAATGAAGTCTCAAATTATGTATATAATTTGAAGGATTGATGCTCTTAGTTACTATTTTACACATCTGTATATTTATATATATGAAATTATATGTCTATATTTATTTAATGATAATTAGGCACACAAGCACACAATGTATTATCACTTTAGTAACTATAACAAACTTACATATACTCATGTTACTTGTAGAAATGAAATAAATGAGTATTGTATTGCTCAAGTAGATAGATAGANAGGATAGAAAGATAAATAAAAGATAGGGTAATGTTATTTATTTGATCAAATTTTACTTGGGGTATCAAGCTTCTTTCTAGACCCATCTGTGTTTGCAAAATTCAGCTTTAGAAAAGAACCCTGCCAAGTCAGTTTAGCAAGGACCTCCGATCACTCTTATCTAAAAAAAAAATCACTCTTAAATATGCAATCAGCCTCCTCATCCTTCGCATTATGTGATGTCTGATCAACACGGCTTGTTTTCATTAATAGTTGAGTCAGTTTTGTTTAGCCAGGATCCCCTTTATTCCTTTGGTTTCCTTACAGTCATTTAAATCNACTGATGCCCTCTATCCTGAGGTTTGGAGCCCCACTACTCCACTCTATTTTCAGAGTGGATCCTGATCTTTCCCCACGTTGGACAAGTCATGGCCTCTCCCTTGTACCTACTGTGGTGACCTTAAATGACATACTTTCACAAGTACCATTGGATACATTTTTGACCCATATGTACTACATACATTTGTGCACACAAAGTTGAATGGTTTGATGTATCTTTTTTCTTTCTACTGTGTAATTATTAAGATCAAATATCTTAGCCAAGGCAACTTTTATTTTTCAACTAAGATTTCTATTTTCTTACCTTCAAATATAGTGAAACACTACAATCACTCATTCTCCTCTTTCTTTTTTTAATAGATTTATTATATTTTATGTGTATGAGTCTTTTGCCTGAATGTATTTATGTGTGCCAAGTGTGTGTCTGGTGCCCAAGGAGACCAGAACAGGGCATTGGATCACCTGGAACGGGATGGTTGACATGCCATGTGGATGTTAGGAATTAAACTTGGGTCCTCTGCAAGTTCAACAAGTGCTTTTAACCTTTGGGACATCTCCCCAGCTCTTTTTCTCATTTCTTATAGGTCCATAATACAGACCAGAATTTTTCTTTCTTTATTTGGAATTTTATTCAATTTATGTTAATGTCCCCACTTAGTCTTTTTCAAATTATGATATAATATTATACTGCATTAGGCCTTTTACTTATAAATTGTAAAAGCCATTTAAAAAACAATTTCTGGTAATATTTTATAATGTACTTCTACTGCTTTTTTCTATTACAGGAGTTAGATAAAATGTGCATGATTTATAAGGCTCTGTGAATCCATAGCCTATTCATCTCTNCTATTTCCCCTTCCTTGTCATTCATTGGTTGCAGCAGGCCTTTTCCCCAATTATGCCACTGAAATTTCCTTTATTTTACTTTGGGCCACAAAATTGTATCGCTTTATTTTTAATTACATTTAGTGTTTTATGTATTTAGGATTTCACACATGCTATTGTATTTATATCATTTCCATCTCTCCATTTCCCTATTCTTACTTCTCATGTATCATGACCTGTTTTTATTTATTCTTGTTATACACACACACACACACACACACACACACACACACATATATATATATATATATAATATCCTTTAACTGATCAATGGATAATGAAAGCATGCTGCAAATACACAGTGTGATTCTATTCAATGTCACAGAAAAATGAAATCATGAAATTTGAAGATAAATTGATAGAAATGGAAAATATTATATTGAATTGTGTATCTCAGACACAGAAAGACAAATGTCACATTTTCTCTCTTATTTGTGGACCATAGCTCTGAATCTATCAATTTGAGTATGCAACCTGAAGTGGTTTTTAATGTCTATTCAAATCCAAGCCTTTAAGTTAACACTTAGGGAAATCATTTAACTTATTTCATCAGTCTTTCTTTTACTTGATTCCTAATAGGAAAAAAATAGTAGGACAGCAGATACAATTCAGTGTAAAACACTTGCAAATATGTGAAAGGCCATGGGTTCAAACATCAACCCTATGAAGAAAAGTTGATCAATATTTTCTCAGTACAACTAAACTACCTACTATGACTCTTATATATTTTGTATCCTGTTATGATTGTACTAGATGCTCTCAGGCTATAAACTCCATGAGAGTAAACACACAGAAAGCATCTCCCTTTTCCTTTGTACCTTACATACAGCTGCAGCTACATGTTCCTCCCCTCATTGGAAAATGCTAGACCAATTTCAAAGTTATTCAAAACACATATGTGTAAGTGATAGAATCATTATAATTAAGATTCTAAACCAGACTATTCTTTGATGTCTTTATTTGACTATTTTGATATATATCTTATGTCAGTACATTTATTACATGCCAGAGCTTACACTAATGTAGTTTTTTATTACCTTTAAAATTATCTGAAGTACTAAGAGCTTTCAAAATTGATGAATTTTCAATGAATGGATCCCTTGACATTCCTGAGTTTTATGGATGATATATTCTGTGGAGGTTTTCATTTTATCTCCATGCAAGTTTTCATCCTCTGTAGTATCCCCACCCCCCTCTCTCTCTTTCTTTGGCTTTTTGAGACAGTGTTTCCCAGTCCTGGAACTCACTCTGTAGGCCAGGCTGACCTCAAACTCAGAGATCTGCCTGCCTCTGCCTCCCAAGTGCTAAGATTAAAGGTATGCACCACCACTGCTGGCTTCTCTGTGGTATTTCCAATAGAGATGCAATAACATTTTAAACCTCAAAGAATTTAAAATGTAATGTTTTATGTTTTACTCAGGCCATCACATAATAAATGTTTTTAAAAAATTATTATTATGGACTTTTAAAACAAATTACATATTTAGAAGAATTGGTATAACATAATAATTTTCTTATTAAAAATTGCCTAAATTCAAGTTCTTAATATGTGGCAAGAAGTGTTTTATGTACTCTCAAGCCCTCTTCCACTATCCACTCTGTGTTTTGTTTTTGTTTTTGAAGAAATCTCATAGTTTAGAAAATGTTATATATGGTGGCTCCTACATACTCACTTACACATAGGGTCTCCAGGTAGGACTTGTGGATATTTAGGAAATGGTGTCTTATTTCCAAACCATAAGTCACTGGGATACCTAAGAAAGTTGTAAAAATTCAAGAAATCCTTATTCTTTTTCATTCTGAGCCATAAAATAAGCAGTTTGCTCAATCATGTTCTCCTGCAATCATAGGTGGTCCAAATCACCCAGGCCACTGAAGCCTCCTAACCATGAACTAAAATTAACAGATCTCTTTAAAAGTTCATTATTTCATATATTTCATTTTAATAACATGAAGATGATTTACTCACAAACCTACAGTTAGTTAGTGGGCACTTTCTACTCCTGTACACCAAACCTGTTTCATGTCAAGTTAATGTATTTGGTCATATAAAACAGACAAACAAACAACAAAGAAAAATAAGTAAACCCAAAAACCTTGATGAATAAATATCCTAAATTGTAATTATCAAAATACTGTTCAAAGTATCTTTCTCACTGTTCAAAGTATCAATTTTTACAAACTTAAAAGTATTTTATCATTTTATGTGTCTGGATGTTTTGACTGCATGTACAGCTACACCTATATAGCACATATGTGCCTAATGCTTGCAGGAGGTAGAAGAGGACTCCAGATCCTACGGAACTGAAGACACAGATGTATGTGGGTCACCATGTGGATGCCTTGAATCAAACCTGCATTCTCTGGAAGAGCAGCCAATTTTCTGAACCACTGAGCCAACTCTCTAGCCCCTAATCCTATCAAATTTTAAAAATATGAAAATGTCATTTTCCCCAAAGATTTTATAATTTCACCTAAGTACAGAGAAAATTCTCCTTTCTAGTAAATTGTTAGAGTATGAGATTATCAAATGCCATGTGATGGTCTTTCTGTATGCTCTGAATATGTGTTGTTCTCATTGGTTGATAAATAAAGCTCTTTTGGCCAATGGCAAAGCACAATAAGGTTAGGCAGTATTCAAACTGAAGACTGAGATGAAGAAGGACAGACTCAGAGAAACACCAGCAAGCCACTCAAGAAGCAAGATGTGAAAGTACTGGTAAACCACCGGCCATGTGGCAATACATAGATTAATAGAAATGGGTTAATTTAAGATGTGAGAAATAGCTAGTAATAAGTCTGAGCCATAGGACAAACAGTTTGTAATTAATATTAAGCCTCTGACTGGTTATTCAGGAACAGGTGGGCGGGAGAGAGTCATCTGTTTACAATCAAGGGAAAACGAGAAGACTTTCAGTGCACTTGGAAAATTGTCAGGTTTCTGAGAAGGATCAATGCACAGTACTTTAGAAAAAGAGTAGCTAGCAAGTGGAATTTTAAATACATCCTTACCACCAGCTCAATGGCTGAGGGGACACAGAGAGTAGAAATTTGAGAAGAATTGTGTTGTGGTTAAAATACAGCTGGAAGGAGTTCTGTGAAGGGAGACTCCTAATAGAAACATCTGCCAAAGCAGGGTGAGACTATAGGTCAAGTACNCTGACTTCCTTTCCTGATGTCATGTGGCCTGATACAACTTCCTTGTGGCCACACCCAATGTAACTCAGCTATCAGGTGTTCCTGACAGGTGCAGTCTACAGGAGTCAGGAGTCCTACATTTAGAAATCAAGGAGGAAGAATAAACTGTGATTGTGTTTCTTGAGTTGAAGTTCAGACTTTACTAGTTTGTTCATGTGTGACCTCAACAAGGTACTTGGGCTTCTAGTTTTCAGCCTTCACCTTTGAAAATACAGATAAATAATTATTTGTAGGATCATTATAAAGACTAAAGGCTGCAATCTCAAGATCTCTTGAAATGCTGCTTAGCACAATATGACATAGTAAACTGTCAATATTGTTGCTATTAATGGTATGTTTTCTTTTTATTCCCCAATAATTATGTTGAGGGATAGCTAAGATAATTCAATTTGAAGAGTCAATGCTTCCTCAACTATATATGGGTCTATATACCCATTCCAAGTGTTACATTATTTTTTTAATTTTTTATTATTATTAAAAAGATCTTCCACTCCTTTTACATACCAACCTCAGATCCTCCTCTCCTCCCTCCTCTCGTCCCGCCANTGTATATGTACCACATTTTCTTTTTTATTATTATTATTNAAAAGATCTTCCACTCCTTTTACATACCAACCTCAGATCCCCCTCTCCTGCCCCGCCAGCTCCCCGCCTCAACCCACCACTCCCACCTCCTCCAATACAAGGTCTCCGTTGGTGAGTCCCCAGAGTCTGGCACTCTCAGCCAAGGCAGAATAAGACTCTCCTCCCTGCGCCCAGACTGCACCAGGTGTCACAGCACAGGCACTGGGCTCCAAAAAGTCAGGCCCTGCACCAGGGACGGATCCTGATCCCACCGCATGGGGGCCCTCAGACACTTCAAGCCAAACAACTGCCCCAAGCCTCCAGAGGGCCCAGTTCAGCACCGTGGGGGGCCTCCACAGATATTGGTCCACAGTTCATGCATTTCCACCAGCTTNGCTGGTTTCATGATCTCAATATCCCTTGTTCATAGAACCTCTCCTCTCCCATCAGTTGAACTCCTGGAGCTCTGCCTGGCGCCCGGCCGTGAATGTCCACATCTGCTTCCATCTGTCTCTGGATGAGGGCCCATGGGGGCTACTCAGCCGTGGTCCATAGCTCATGCATCTCCACTAGTTTGGCTGGCCATCTTTGCACACTCTCCCATCATGATCTCATAGTCCGTTGCTCATAGAGNGCCCCCTGTCTCCCATCGATTGGGCTCCTGGAGATCCTCCCGGTTCCCACATCTGTCTCCATCAGTCACTGGATGAGGGCTCCATGGTGGCAGTTAGGGTATTCATCCATGTGATCACTGGATCAGGCCAGTTCAGGCACATTATCAATTATTTCCAGTGGTCTAAGGTGGGTTCATCCCTGTGGATTCTCCGGGACTTCCCTATCACTCTGTTTCTCCCTATTCCCNTGATTTCCCCATTTATCATGTTATCTCCTTCCTTGCTCTCTCTATCTGTCCCTGTTCCAACTCAAACCTCCCACTCCTTTACACTCTCATCCTTCCTCCCTTGCCCCCCATTTCCTCCCCCTCACTCCTAGTCAGCCCATGTAGATCTCATCCATTTCTCTCTCTCTGGACGATCCATGCGTCCCTCTTAGGTTCCTCCTTGTAGCTGTAGGTTGCAGTCTGGCTATCCCTTGCTTCACATCTAGTATCCACCTATGATACATACCGTGTTTGACCTTCTGGATCTGGGTTACCTCACTCAGCATGATATTTTATAGTTCCATCCATTTGCCTGCAAATTTCATATGGTCATTGTTTTCTCTGCAGAGTATTACTCCATTGTGTATATGCACCACATTTTCTTGATCCATCCTTCAGTTGAGGGGCATCTAGATTGTTTCCAGGTTCTGGTTATTATGAATAATGCTGCTATGAACATAGTTGAGCATGTGTCTTTGTGGTATGATTGAGCATTCCTTGGGTATATGGCCAAGAGTGGTATAGCTGGGTCTTGAGGAAAATTGATTCCCAATTTTCTGAGAAACCGCCATACTGATTTCCAAAGNGGCTGTACAAGATAGCACTCCCACCAGCAGTGGAGGAGTGTTCCCCTTGTTCCACATCCTCTCCAACATAAGCTGTCCTCAAGGTTTTTGAGAACCCTGTACAATAAAGCAACCTCTGGAGGCATCACGATCCCTGACTTCAAGCTCTATTATAAAGCTGTAGTAATAAAAACAGCTTGGTGCTGGCATAAAAACAGACATGTGGAAAAATGGAATCGAATTGAAGACCCTGACATTAATCCACACACATATGAACACCTAATTTTTGACAAAGAAATCAAAACAGTACAATGGAAAAAAGAAAGCATCTTCAACAAGTGGTGCTGGAATAACTGGATGTCAACATGTAGAAGATTGCAAATAGATCCTTATCTGCCACCATGCACAAAACTCAAGTCCAAGTGGATCAAAGACCTCAACATAAATCCAGCTACACTCAACTTGATAGAAGAGAAAGTAGGAAGGACTCTTGAACACATTGGCACAGGAGACCACTTCCTAAATATAACACCAGTAGCACAGGCACTGAGAGAAACAATTAATAAATGGGACCTCTTGAAACTGAGAAGCTTTTGTAAGGCAAAGGACATGGTCAGTAAGACAAAACAACAGCCTACAGAATGGGAAAAGATCTTCACTAACCCCACATCAGACAAAGGGCTGATCTCCAAAATACATAAATAACTCAAAAAACTAGACATCAAAATATCTAACAATCCAATTAAAAAATGGACCACAGAGCTAAACAGAGAATTCTCAATGGAAGAATCTCAGATGGCCGAGAGACATTTGAAGTATTGCTCAACATTCTTAGTCATCAGGGAAATGCAAATCAAAACAATTTTGTGTTATGTTATTTATCATGAAATATCTAGAATAGTAAACCAGACAAAATGTGATACAAATAATGAATTGAGACACTACGGATTTCACATTAAAGCCTGAAACACTTTTCTCTCCATGTGTTATGAATTTTGCAGGCACTCTTAATATATCATATAGAGTAAAATATTTAATCAAAATATATAAGCAAATTTCATTATATTTATTTGATAATTTTATTGAAAGTAGATTTTTTTTCATACAATATATTCCCACTCACCAAAATCCACATCCTTTCTTGTTCCCTCTTGATAGAAAAACACAAGAAAAACATATAGTCACAGAGACACAAATTGGCATNTACACAAATCCCCTAAAAAAATAAAATCAGAATATATAAGAATATATAACTGTGATGTATAAGAAAAGACGTTTAGGNTAAAAAAGAAAAAAAATGCCCAGACAAAGCATTATGAGACAAAAGAAGTCCTTCAAAAATTAGGTTGGGTTTTCTTTGTGTTGGCCATCTACTGAAGGAAGGACATGTGGCTTGGCTTTAACAGTGATTTTTATACTCAGTGAAATGGTTAGATAAAATTAATTTTTCATTTTCAAGCAGTTTTCAGTTGGAGATAGCTTCTGAGCTAGGGATGAGGGCTGGGTCTACATTGCTTCTGGGACCCCATCAGGCTCAGACCAGTGCAGAACCTATGTAGGCTGTCACAGTCTCTGAATTCATATATGCATTGGTCCAGTTGTGTTTAAAATGCCTTGTTTCCATGGTGTTCTCCATATCCCTTGCTCTTACATTCTTTCTTCCTCCTCTTCCACAAGGTTCCCTGAGCTGTGAGGTGAGGGATTTGATGGAGACATCCAATTTAGGACCAAGTGTTCCAAGATCTCTAACTCTCTGCACATTATCTAGCTGTGGGTCTCTGTATATATTCTCATCTACTTCAGGAGGAAGCTTCTCTGATGATGACTGAGTGAGACACCTATCTATTAGTATAGCAGAATGCTGTTAGGAGTAATTTTCTTGCTATGTTTCTTGACAAGAAGAGTAGTGTTTGATTTTCACCTAGTTCCCTAGACTATCTACTCTTAGGTCTTTGGATACCTAAGCAGTGTCAGGTACCAGTGGCCCTGTCAGAGGAGCAGCAGGTGGCAACTGAAGTTCAAGGTGTCAGCCCACCAAAGGAAACTCTCTGATGGGTCAATCTCAGACAGGCAAGGCCCTGAGATCACAGACCCTGGAAGATCTTTTGCTTCTGCTGTGCCTTTACATGTTTGCTGCTGCTATCTCTGGTATCTGATATGGTGTGATTGGGTGTGGGGAGATCTCCGTTGCCTGTAAATTAGTGTTTATCTCATGGAAACATCCCGTTCTGCTGGGCCTCTTTACCTGTGGATTATTATAAAGATGATTCTTTCCTAAGTTGTACTGTCTAATTGATATAATAATGTTAGTTTATACAGAGTTTTGATGAATAAAAATAAATACAAGGAAGTGTCACACAGCTAGAACACATGACTTTCTACTGTGGATTCCTTTCAAGCCTGGGTCATCTGGAGGCTGGTTCCCCAGGCAGTGATAGTCAGGGATGGGTTTGATCTCAGGAGTGCTCCTTAAATCCATTCATACATTGGTTGGTCATTCTTACAGGCTTTGTGCCACTATTGCACTAATGCATCTTACACACAGGTTATCACTGTAGATGAAAGGGTTTGTAATTGGGTTAGTGATTATCTTTCTCCTATGTATCTTCTATGGTATTTTCCAGTATTATGAATAATTATCAGTAGGGAAGAAGGCCCTAGGTAAGCACCAGCTAGACTTCTCTATGTTNAGTGAGTTATTTAGGTGTCATCTTCAGCAGTAAGACCTTACTGTCATTTTGTAGAGAGCAACCAATAGCCATGGCAATAATCTGGGTTGTTTGGGGGTAACCATGAAGTCTCTCTTGCAATGAACTTGACTATAGAAATAAGCCATTCCTGGTACTGGAAGCTTCATTTGGTGAAGAGAGATGTCCAGTTGGGGCACCATCTCCCCCATTATTTTATGATTTCATTTAGATCACCTTCATATATGTATATATTTTAGGAGGCTTCTGCTGTTTTTGGTTTTCATACAACCCTTATAATGGCCCTAGTTTTAGTTGTCCTTCCCTGTATTCAGTCCCTTGCTACCCTCTTCCTTCTCCTCCCTGTTTGACCCTCCTCTGCAAGACCCTAACCCATCTTGTCCATCCATAACTATCTATTCTATTTCACCTTCCTCAGGAGATCCTTCCCATCTTCCTAGCCCCTTACTCTGTACCTGACTTCTGTGATTCTATACATTGTACTTACCTCTTAAAGACTTAAGAGGTAATGTCTACATCCAAGTAAATGCAAGCCATATTTGTCTTTCTGGGTCTGGAATACATTACTCAGGAAGTTTTTCTCTTTTTTTCAGCTCCNTTTATTTACCTGCAAATTTAATAATTTCATTTTTTAATGGTTAAGAAATATTCAATTGTGTAAACATGCCACATTTTCTTTATCCCATTACCCATTGATGAAATTTGGGTTGTTGCTGATTTCTGGCTATTATGACTAGAGCAGCAAAGAACATGGCTGAGTAAGTGTCTCTGTAGTAAGATGAAATGTTTGGNTATATGACTAAGGAATAAGATAGTTGGATCTTGATGTAGGTCGATTTCCAGCTTCCTGAATCACCACACTGATTTCCATAGAGACTGTGCAAGTTTTCAATCCTATAAGTAATGAAGGAGTCACATCCTCACCAGAATGATCTGTCATTTTATTTATTTATTTACCTATTTATCTATCTAGCTATCTATCTACCTATCTTTTTTTTAATTTTGCCATTCAGACTGACTTAAGATGAAACTTCAAAGTACTTTTGATTTACATTTTCCTGATGACTAAGGATGTTGAACATTTCTTTATTGATTCTCTGCCATTGGTGTGTCCTCTTTTGAGATTCCTCCCTCTATTTAGGTCTGTACCCCATTTTAAATTGTCCTATTTGTTTTCTTGATGTCCAGTTTTTTTTATTTCTTTATATATTTTAGATAACACTCCTATATTCTATGTGTAGGTACCAAAAACCTTTTCCTATTCTGTAGGCTGCCACTTTGTTCAAATGAGTCCTTTGTCATTCTTGAGCTTTTCGGTTTCATGTAGTCCCATTTATTATTTGTTATTCTTAGTGCCTGTACTATCGCTGTTCTATTCAGAAAGTCCCATCCTATGCCAGTAAGTTCAAGACTATTGCCCACTTTCTCTTCTGTCAGAATCAGTGTGTCTAATGTTACATTGACGTCTTTGATCCATTTATAGTTGAGCAGGCTAAAAAGTATGGATCTATTCACATTTTTCTACATGCAGCCATCCAGTTTGAACAGCACCATTTGTTGAAGAGGTTGTCTCTTTTTCCAGTGTGTATTTCTGACTTCTTTATCAAAAAATCAGATATCCATAGGTGTNCGGATTTATGGCTAGGTCTTCATTTTTATTTCATTGATCAATGTGTCTGTTTTTATGCAAATACTGTGCCATTTTTACTACTATAGCTTTGCAATACAATTTGAGGTCAGGTGTAATGATACTTCTAGTATTTTATTATTCAGAATTGTTCTAACTCCCCTTTTTTGTGCTTAAGCTGAAAATTGTATTTTCAAGTTCTGTGAGGAATTATATTGGAATTTTTATGGGGATTGTATAGCTTTTTATAGGATGGCCATTTTTATTGTTAATCTTTCTGATCTGTGAGCATGGGAGATCTTTCCATCCTCTAATATCTTCAATTTATTTCTACGGTGTCAGAAAGTTTTTATTATAACAAATCTATCCTTTGCCTGGTTAAAGTTACTCCAAGATATATTATGGTTTTTGATGGTATTAGTGAAGATATTTTTCCCTGATTTCTTTCTCAGTCCATTTTCCCTTTGCATATGGGAAGACTACTAATTTTCGTGCATTAATTTTGTTTCCTGATACTCTTTGAAAATTGTTATCAGCAGTAGGAGTTCCTAGGTGGAATCTTTACAGTCACTTAGGTATACAATCATGACATTGACAAATAATGATGCTTTGACAACTTCCCTTTCTATTTTATTTTCTTGGTCTCCTTCAGTTGTCTTTTTGCTCTAGCTAAAACTTCTAGCACTATAGTGAATAGATATGAGGAGAGTGGGCAGCCTTGTCTTATTCTTGGATTTAGCAGAAATTTTTGGAGTTTCTCTCCATTTTGGTTGATGCTATTTATGAGCTTTCTGTGAGTCACCTTTATTATATTGAGGTATGTCCCTTATATCCCCAGTCTCTTCAGGACTTTTATCATGAAGGGGTGTTGGATTTTGTCAAAGCCATTTTCTGCATCTGATGAGATGATCATGTGGTTTTTGATTTCAGTCTGTTTATATGGTGGATTATATTCATTGATTTTCATATGGTGAACCATCCCTATATCTCTGGAATGAAGCCTATTTGATCATGGTAGATGATCTTTTTAATGTGTTCTTGGAATTGGTTTACAAGTATTTTATTGAGACTTTATGCATCTATATTCATAATGGAATTTGGTCTGTAGTCCTCTTCCATTGATGGGTATTTATATAGTTTAGGTATCAGGATAACTGTTGCCTCATTAAATGAATTGGGCAACATTGGGCAATGTATCTTCTATTTCTATTTTGTATAAGAATTTGAGGAGTTTTTGGCATTAATTCTTCTTTGAAAGTCTAAGAATTCTGTGCTCTGATTTTTTTGTTTTGTTCATCTGTTTGTTTGGGCTGGTAGACTTTTAGAAACTGCTTCTATTTCACTGGGGGTCATAGGTCTGTTTAAATTGCCCATCTGATCTTGATTCAACTTTGGTGGCTAGCATATTTCGAGGAAACTATGTTTTTCTTTTAGATTTTCCAATTTTAAAGAGTTTTAAAGGGTTTTTAAAGTATGCCCTTATGATTCTCTAGATTTCCTTGAATAACCCTCTTTCCATCTCTAATTTTGGTAAATTGGATCCTATCCCTCTGTCTTTTAGTGAAATTAGCTAAGGGTTTGTCAATCTTAGTGATTTTCTCAAAGAACCAACTCTTTATTTCATTGATTCTTTGTTTTGTTTCTTGTTTGTTTATTTCTATTCTACTGATTTCAGCCCTGAGTTTGATTATTTCTTGCTGTCTACTGCTTTTGTGTTTGTTCTTTTTGTTCTAGAAATTTCATAGCCTTAGGAAGGAAACTCTACCTACTTAGTCGCGCTGGAACATGACTGTGGAAATAGAAAGAAAGGCCAGGCAGTATGAACATCTAAATTGTAAATTAGNTGTTAATGTTGAGAAGTAAGAAAGACAAAGGGCCAAAGATAAAGACTCATTTGACTAGAAGTCAAGGCCAAGGAGCATAGCTGCTCACCAGAGAAAGCACTTAGCAGCAGACTTGGAACTGGAAACTTGGCCTTGAGAATTGGACATTCTAGCTATCTTTCAGGCTTCAGACTATGTTGAGATGTAGAACTCTGATGCTGAAGGAGGGT
This sequence comes from Neotoma lepida, assembly GCA_001675575.1. Taxonomy (NCBI): domain Eukaryota; kingdom Metazoa; phylum Chordata; class Mammalia; order Rodentia; family Cricetidae; genus Neotoma; species Neotoma lepida. The sequence continues at coordinate 17,235 of LZPO01066546.1, forward strand.
GTGGGGGAGAAAGAAATGTATTTAAAAAAACACTAGCTGTAGTTATGTGTGGTGGCACAGGCCTGCAATCTTAGCACTTAGGAGNTGGAAGTGGGAAGATCAGGAGAGTTCAAGGCTGGTTTTAAACACATAGAAGTTTATGTGCTGGTCTAGCCTACATAAAACACAATATCATAAAATAAAAATGAATTTATTACTAATTGTTATTTTAATTGTGATTGTCAACCAAAGTAACTCTACAATAAGGAAATGGAGAGACAGCTCAAAAGAGGAGGGTAGTGATGAATACTTGCTCTCCTAGAACTTCTGAGTTTGGTTCCCAGCACCTAGAACAGAAGGTTCCTAACCTCCTCTAGCTCTGGCTCTAGGGTATCTGGCATTCTCTTTTGTCCCATGTAATGTAATATAATGTAATATAATGTAATGTAATGTAATATAATATATGTGTATATACGTATGTATTATATATGTTAATTAACAGATATATATTAATCTTTTAAAAAGAGGAAGGTGAATCCAAGTTTGAAATTAGTGAGTTGGGAGAAAAATAGAGAATGTGATAACGTCATGAAAGACAAAGGATGAGACAGTATATATCATTTGTATTTCAGGTGCGATTCAGCCAAGAATGCAAAGCATTCTGTTTGTCAATAGAATGTGACAANGTAGACAGAGCTGGCTTTAGTTGTAGATAGAGGACTGAATTGAAAAGAGCAAGAGATTATGAGAAAGAGAAAGAAAAGGCAGCAAAAAAGACAATATATATTTGTAGTTTGAGTTGTGTTTTGCAAACTCATACATATTCACTTAGTNCATATTTTACAATATGTTTAATTTGAGATTGAAATTGAAGCTTACCATGAGTCAGAATTTCTACTTTTAAATTTTGATTTACAAAAGCAAACACTATATGGATAAATAGCAGTCCCTAATATCCTACAAAACTAGTGTATGTAAAGAAGCTANGTAGTACTTTTTATAATAAATTTGCATGTAGAAGATACAANAATACAATTAATAGAAAAACTAAGTCCAGTCTCAAAAATGAATTCAACATTGGGCATGTATGCTAACAAAATGTAAGCATTGTGGAAAGGTAAGTCATATGCACACATACATAAATAGACACACACACACACACACACACACATACACACACATCTGAGGAAGGAAGACAACCATTCAAATTAATTTTGAGGAACATTCAAAGATAATCTTCAATCATTTTCATTAAAGATAATAGAATATTGATGAGCAATATTTAGTAAAATTTTTCTATTCACCATGCTAGAGGTTGAATGTGGTAGAAATTTTTCTTTTTGATTTATTACTAGACTTATTATTTATAGCACTACAACTATCTTAGTTTTGTATGAATCTCTTTCAAATCCCACTAATTTTAGTTTACTAAACCCTTTACATATGTTGACTCATTCAATCTTCTCAAAAACTATCTTAAGAAAAGTAATTNATTTTACTTAATTTTAACATTGTGGAAATAGGAATTTTGTCCAAGATNTAATCATTGATTTTCATTTTACAGAGCCAGATTTCAACAAAACATTACACTTTATTATGTTTTCTTCCATAGTAGAGCTCACNTTTGCTTTAAAGGAAATAATTAATTGATATGTTGCAAGAGTGTCCCTTCTGGATTTGAGTTAAGAGATGTCTTGAAAATCCACATTGTAATTTATACAGCTTGACTTCCACTAAGGAAAACACAAAAGGAAATTTAATAACTTNCACATACCTCAGGAGAGGTTGAGATCTAAGGGGACCTAGGAAATAATAAATCACCAAGACAACTTCAGAGCTCACTGGAAGCCAAGCTTATTGCTGAGAAGGTAAGTCAGATGGAGTCTGGGTACTATTGTAACAACCAATCTGGCTGTACACACCAGATTCCCATTGGAAAGCTTNCTCTTTNGTTNGCTGTGGTATTAAATGAAGTCAAATTGTNTTCTGCATTTTATGTCTTCACAGCTTTCCTAAGAATATACATTCTACCGAAATCACTACTTTTTAACTTCCTTCTCTGTCTCTCTCCCCTTCTTCACTCCTTCTGTGCTGTCTCCCCACTCCTTGAATGACCTTAAGTTAACTAGATGATCTCTTAGAATTTATCTTCTCTTTTGCCACAATGTTCACAAAAGAGAATTAGCATTCTGTGATAAATGGAGAAGAGATCTGTGGTCAGGCATGATGTCTGAAATCATTTTATAAACATCATAGTTTTCCATTTAAATCCTAGTAATGATATTTACAAAGAAAACACTTTAATCTTTTGTCTTTATCTTATAGCAGTGGGAATATAAATACTGTATCTTTTTGTTTTTCTCTATTTTTAAAGAAAGCCTGCAATCTACCTGCCTTGGCCTCTGAGTGCTGCAAATAGAGGCATACNCCATTTTNTCTGGAATTTTTTTTTGAGTTCTCAAACAAAGAATGATTCAAGTTATAGGTATTGAACTCTGAAGNGAAATAACCAATTGAATTATCATTTTCCCCCATAGNGCTTNTCAGAATGTTTTTGGCTCTAATGAAGGCTACAGAGAACTAAATCTCAACCTGGGGCTTTACAACATGTTTTTATGNCAGTCTANATGATATGTNTATGTTTGGCTTATGTGTAGAGCTCATTAAAGTTGAAGAAGAGATTGAGGCTGAACACCTGTGTTACATGGTGCATATAACTTGTAGTTCAGTTGCTAATCTCTGGTGAGGAAAAAAATGCCNAAAGAGCCCTGAAAGATATTAGTGATGAGAGACCTTGAAAATACTTACAGAAACCAGAAGAGAACAAAGTAAAGGAAACTAATCAATATTGGAAAATAAGTTATAGTTGTTTATGTCTTTGTTGTGCCTGGTGAACTATTTATAGAAAAAAAACAAGCATTTTTTCTCAACTAATACAGTTTAGTAAACACTTAAATTTTCTGTTAATAATTTTTGTCAGATAGGTAATTTTTATGTGTTATACATATTTGTATANANATATAGNCATACATATAAGAGAGAGGNAAACAGAGAAAAAGAGAGTTCCTAGAGTTAAAATTGTCTTACTATAAAGTAGTTAAAATAATCTGACTTTTCAATTTTATGAATAAGCTATTAAAGCCANAATTAACTTGTGTTTGAAATTTGTCTTATTAATGGAATATATATCATTTTTTGATACCTTGATTAAAAGAATTAACAAAATGCTTATGGAACTTGGGGGCTGACAGACAGTTTAGCAGCCAAAAGTGTTTGTCACCAAGCTTGATGGTCTGAGTTAAATCCCTGGAACCCACAAGATAGAAAAAGAGAGCAGATTCTTATCATTTGTTTTGTCATTTCTGAGGTAATATGTTTCATGGGACATGCACCTGAACACACATACATGGGCACAAACAGGGATAGATAGATAGATAGATAGATAGATAGATAGATAGATAGATAGATAGATGGATGGGTGATAGATAAACAACGTATAAAATGTTTATNTATTTTGGAGCAACAAAATAAGTTTGCAGATGGGTATGGTAGCATATGCATGCATCCCCAACCCACAAGAGGTTGAGGCATGTGATTCATGAATTTATTGCTAACTTGAGCTGAATAGCAAGTGTGAGTCCAAAGAAACAAAAATAGGTTGTAGATAAAACAGGAGTGAACGACAAATCTGAGTTTTGTGTGTGAAAGCAGAGAAAGATGGGTTTTCACAAACAGATGACAAATGAGAACCAAGTACTGATACATTCTCTTGTGAATCATTTTCAAAAAGAAAAATGAGGAAATGGAAGTAATTTGCTTTCTTAAAATTATTCGTATACACATAACACTTATCACATCTTTGACTTAAACTCCACTAGCCTGGTAGAGACATAAATAACCCCAACATACCATAGAAAACAACAAAAAGATAGAAGTAAAGTAACTGAAAATATGGCTTAGCCCNGCTTGCCAATCAGCTAGTGGACGTGCTCTACAGGCTATGGNCCACAAATCTGACTCCCTGTNCTTTACAAAACATTCTGGGGATTTTAGAGATGATGATCTCTGGATGTCACTCTCAAAACCAGGCATTCCTGTTAGATTGCATTGGGCTGTTAGAAAGAAAATAGATAACTACTGTGCAGAAACATCTGTGAGAAAAACGCTATAAGAAAGTTGCAATGTAGCATGAAATGTGACTCAGTTTTGCATAAAATCTATAGTAAAATATATCAATGGCTTATGTGGATTTCCACTAAAACTGACAGAGATGTGGAAATGCTGGGAGAAACAGTTAGTAATGAAGCAGCAATTTGCTTCAGAACAAACTAAGAAATGAATTAGAAGCCACAAGAGAACTTTTTTTTTTCAAAGTAAGAATTGATTTAGATAATCTAGAGTTGTAAATTAGACACTACACAAAAACATGGATTTTTTTTTTGTTAGTGATAGTTTTGTTCTGTTTGCTCAAAATTAAAGCTTAAAGAGCAAGACATTATAGTCTGTGCAACATAGTGGTGACTAGAAATAATGACTCCAGCCAAACCAATGCTATACTGTCTGTCCCTTCTATGTGACCACTAATATTACCTGTTTTCTTTTTCTTTTACTTTTCAATTGTAAATCAGGGCCAATGGACAACATTCAGCCCAGAAAAAGCAAGAAACTCAGATTAATTCACCTACTTACATAAATTCATGTAAGATGTGAAGTAGAATATAAGATAGAAGTAGTATTTAATTACAACCAATCTAATCAATTTAAAATTGACACATTGTGGTGTTTAGAATGAGAATGGCCCTCATTGGTTCATATATTTGAATGCTTGGTTCACAGTTGGTGGAATTGTTTGGAAAGGATTAAGAAGTATGGCCTTCATGGAGGAAATGTGTCACTGGGGGTGGGCTTTTAGTTTTCAAAAGCTCAAGCATTCTTACTTAACTCTCTGCCTCGTGCTTGTGGATAAGATGTAAACTCTCAGCTACTGCTCCAGCTCTATGCCTGCCTGCCTGACTGCTGCCGCGATGGTCANGGACTCTAACCCTTTTGAACTATGAATCCCAAATTAAATGCTTTCTTTTATGTTACCGCAGTCCTGGTTCTTTATTATAGCATAGAACAGAAACAAAGACAACATACAGGAATTAGAGTTACCTCTCAGGGTTTTGTTCTTGTTATTATTGTCCACTTACATCAAAAATGCTCACTTAAACTGTACGTGTTGTCATGGACTATTTACAATGGAATATTTACTTGAAACATGTTAGATGTTCAACCAAGTCAAGTGTTATGGGTATTTTTTTAACTATTTAAATACATTGACATATATTTATGGAGAATGACACACACATACATGCATATGTAATTTAGAATAGCTTACTTTATGAACAATCTGAAATGTATTTACTTTCTGGGTGATGTGCTTGAAAATATGTTGAATTTTAAATTTGAGTAAAAATTGTGTTTTGCATTTCTATGTGAAAATAGTGTCATCATAACTCTTTCCAGTATGTTGAGTAGTTAGTTATGACTCGCTGCAAATTACTAGCCACTATAATAACAATCTTCTGGTAGGTGGTCCGTGCAGGAAAGGANTACCCCAGAGCTATGCACATATGTACATCACTAATTTGAATCCACAAGTTATGAAAAAAAGAAGATATGAATTTAGGAGAGAGATGTGTTGGGAGGAGAGGGCAAATTTGAAGGGAGAAAGTAGGTGGTAGATATATGGTTGAGATATAGTCTATATATGTGTGAAATTTTTGAAGAATCCATTCTTAAAATGTCCAGTGTTTGCAAATTTCTGATGAAATTTCTTTTAGTTTCTACAGGATAAATTATTTAATCTCTAAATGGAGAAGGATATATGAAAATGAATACTTATGCAAAATGTAAAATTATATTGANATACAAAATTATTTTGATATGTCTTCTATATGCCTTATGGGAAAAGTATAGAATTAAAATTAGAGACTGTAAACATAATTCTACTTGCAAATTATGTATTTTTCCTNCCTTCCTTTTACATGTTTCAAAAACAAATTGACAGTAAAAATACTAACTTTTACGGTCAATTGTATGACATATTGTGTTTATTTAACAATCATTTCCATTATTTTTGAAGTTAAAAAGCAAAGTAACTCTTTAAAAGGTTGTTCTGTGTGAAATAACTCTTGTCCCTGAAANAAGAATGAAGAATTGTCATTAAAGCATGTGTTTGCTGCCAGGGTGACATTTTCTAAGGCAGGAACACACTGTAACCTTTTTCCCTCAGGACTGACTGGGGCACTGAGAAATGTCATTTTTATTCTTCACATGCNGTAAAATCCACATCATCTTCCAGAATCAATGGCTGAAGTTAACATCTCCTATGTCACTGAGTTCATCCTCAAGGGGATCACAGACCGGCCAGAACTCCAGGCCCCATGTTTTGTGATGTTTCTGATAATCTATCTGGTCACAGTCCTAGGCAACCTTGGGTTGATTATTATAATCAGGGTTGATTCTCGACTCCACACACCTATGTACTTCTTCCTCAGTCACCTGGCCTTTGTTGACCTCTGCTACTCGTCTGCCATCACACCAAAGATGATGGTGAACTTTGTGGTGGAGCACAACACCATCCCTTTTCATGCTTGTGCTACACAGCTGGGCTGTTTTCTTACCTTCATGATCACAGAGTGTTTCCTTCTGGCCTCTATGGCTTATGATCGCTATGTGGCCATCTGCAGCCCCCTGCATTATTCAACGGTGATGTCAAAGAGAGTGTGCATTCAATTAGTGGCAGTTCCCTATGTATACAGCTTTCTAGTTGCCCTTTTCCATACAATCATCACCTTTCGCTTGACATACTGTGGGCCTAATGTAATCAACCACTTCTACTGTGATGACCTTCCCCTCTTAGCTCTGTCCTGCTCAGACACACACGTGAAGGAAATTCTCATCTTTGCTTTCGCTGGCTTTGATATGATCTGCTCCTCTTCCATAGTCCTCACCTCCTACCTCTTTATCATNGCTGCCATCCTGAGAATCCGCTCTACCCAGGGGCGACGCAAGGCCATTTCCACCTGTGGCTCCCACATGGTGGCTGTTACTATTTTCTATGGCACGCTCATCTTCATGTATCTACAGCCCAAATCAAACCACTCCCTGGACACAGACAAAATGGCTTCAGTGTTTTATACAGTGGTGATCCCCATGTTGAACCCCCTCATCTACAGTCTAAGGAACAAAGAGGTAAAAGAAGCCTCTAAGAAAGCTTTAGATAAAGGGTACGAAACCTTAAAAATACTAAAGTTAAGAAAATAAGGACAGCATGTTTTATTATGTATATAATCAGGAAAACAAAACACACTTTCAATTGTACTTCTTCCCCAAGCACTTGAAAATGCCTTTCTTACTTGAACAGACTTAGACATTTTTTTGTGAGGATCCAAGTAGATCATGGGATATCAATATAATAGATCCGTTTTCCTCAGAGATGGGGCAGTGTATAAGTGTAATCCCAAGAGTTAGTAGAAAAATGCAAGAAGATTCTAATTTTAAAGCCATCCTGGGCAGCATAGTGAGACCCTGAATGAATCCAACAAACAGATAACAACCAAAAATGACACTGCTCAAGTNCTTAAAGTCTGGACAGACAAGACGAGTCACACCCACATGTTCAAATTACAATCCATACAGTGAACACAAGTGTATCTTACAAGCANAGGAGAAGTGTGTTCTAGTTTAAGGGCAGGATTTTGAACAANAATGTGAATCCATTCCTGGTATTGCAAAATATTGCTTTTGATTTCCCAAAATAACACAGGTTAATCTTGAGGAAATGTTTAGAACCAGGTCCAGTGGGAGCANATGTGTTAAGTGTCAGTTATGTGGATGTTGTGACATAAAACTAAAGATTTAATTCATGGCGATTTGGAGAGTTTCCATTCCTTGTGAAGAACAAAACCCATTTGAGTTTTTCTGATGCTCAATCAAATAATGGTACTTACTACCATTGAATAAAGCTATGAGGTGTGTGATATTTATCTACAATCTGCCTAACTACATAAATAGCCTTGTGAACATCCTACAGACAAGTTCAAGTCCATATGATTCTATGCAAATTTTAGTAAAACTATAGTTGTAAAAAATGACAGGTATTAGATTACTTAGATTAGANTGATGCTGTTTTGAAATGCAAGGAGCATTTCCTTTTTTGAGACAGGTTCACAGTTGCCCAGGCTGACAATGTACTCATTACACAACTGAGGATGACACTGAGCTTCTGATCCTCCTCCAACCACCTCTTAAATGCTGGNATGATAGGCATGCTAACAACTGAACCCAGAATTTCATGCATCATAGGCAAGTACCTCTGCCAAGGAGAATATACCTCCCACAGACTTTTTACCCATAATTGGAAGAACATGACTTACAAAAAAAAAATAGACTTGTAAATTCATTTGTATATTTATTTAATTAGAAGTACTTTATGTTTTCATGTTGTCTATTTTTCTTGTATTTTTTTTTCAAATACATTTGTAGATCATGACATGAATTGAAAACCAGTGATTCAATAGATGTACACATACTGTTTGGATCTTTCAGAAAAGTAATTAAAGTAGTCAGTTTCTATTGTCCTATTATTTTTCNTTTTATAAGATTATGATACTGACAGCCATTCCATAAGGTAGTAGTTAAAGTTATCAACCTTCAGTGGTAGTTTCCTCATCTGTACTTTTGTAGGTGAATCAGATAGGCTTCCCCAAAGAGCTGTCATCATTGTGAGTTCAACAAATTCTCTGAGTGCTTTGTTATTGTTTNCATGATTTATTGAGACATGATATATATTCATGTATCCCAGAGTAGTTTCAAATGAGCTTTGTGACCCAGGCTGGCTTTAAAATTGTGATCTTCTTGCCTCAGCCTCCTGAACGCTTAGATTCAGACCAAGCCACAATAGCTGATTTTTGATTTTGAAGTTATCACAACAGAGGAGCAGGTTGCCTTTATTACTTTGTTTGATACTGTACATATTTGTGTGGAAGGATGAACACAATATACTCACCTGTCACAAATATGAACAGAACTGCACAATTCACACTGTTTCTATGAGATACAAGCCTTCATAATGTTTATTACTAATTGAAGGACTTNGGTTATCTTGATCTTTTTGTGTCTGACACCATCATANAATTATTTTCCTNGATGATCCTTAAACATTGGACTGGAGTTTTTATATTGATTCATAATTTTGGTCCCTTATTGTTAGCAAACACATATTAATGTAAACCATGGATTTCTCAGGAAATGTTNCAAAAGACTTTGACTATTCACCAGCCATATTACTAAGGTTGCTTCAGAGAAAGTGACATATTCCTAAATTATCTCTGGAATTTGCCTTCAGAGAATAAGCTTCATTTTATAAGTGGCCCTTTACTCAAATAGTCAAAATTATTACTGTCATTTTTGTCTCATGTATATTTAAATAAATATTTAATCTTTATACTCCTGTCTACCACATTTGTGATGTTCTTAAATGGATGTGAAATATGTATTTATTATTATTATTATTATTATTTGCATGTTCATGTGCACATGTGCATCTATGAATATAGATGCATATGTGGCATATAGAACAAGTGGAGATTGGATGATAACTTTTAGGAATCAGCTCTCATGAAAAAATTATACAGCTTGATTTAAAAACTAAAATTATGAATATTTAGGAGGAGCAAATTTTGTGGACAATATGCCTCCTTTTGGAAAGATCTAGTTGCAAATTTTCTATTCACAGATTTNTGTTATAAGAAGATATAACTACATACAAAATAAAATAATCAAAAGTATTCATTTCATCATCAAAAACATGAACATTTAAATAATGAATAAATATGTTGGTGAATGAAACCACTTAATGAATAGGTCAGCGTCTGATTGCTGTTGTCAGTGATATGAAGCATCTCTAGTCCATTTCCATGTAACAAAATTTATTTGGTTTTGTCTTGTAATTTTTTTCTAAAATTCTCAATTTTTAAATGAAGATTACTCCTCTGGGTCATTAAGCATGCTTTTCTCATGTTGTAACCAACAAAAATACACAATGGTAAAGAGAACAGGGATTTCAAATTGTGGGATTGCATAACACCTCACTCATCATGGTTGGTCCTGGTAGCCTGACTGGGGAATGAGGAAATGAAGAAAGGACAGACACACATGCACACATACAGAAAAGCTGAGATTGTGTTGGCTGTGCTCAATCTTTTGGAGTGATAACAAACATNCAGTGACCAGAAACTTCAGCACTTATGTGCACTTGAGAGGAAGGGTTAGCTAGTCTTAGTAAGAGGTCTCTGTCCTGCAGCAGTCTCAGATGGCAGTCATTTGGGAGGAGGAAGCTCCTGTGGTTANTTTCTGCAAACTCTGGCAGCATCTACATACAAACCGGGAGAGGGCTGTAGGTGAATGTTTTGTCTGGGTCCCACCAGGCCCCACGCGGTCCAGCCCACCCAGCGGTCCCGCAGCCACTTATAAATTAATAACTCAAAAGCTTATATTAATTACAACTGCTTGGCCATCAGCTCAGGCATATTACTGATGAGCTCTAATACTTAAATTCAGCCCATTTCTATTAATCTATGTTTTGCCACGTATTCTGTGGCTTTACCGGTCTACAGGCATGCTGTTCCTTCCTCAGTGGCTGGTGTCTCCTGACTCAGCCTTCCTCTTCCCAGAATTCTTCTTGTTTGTTCATCCCGCCTATACTTCCTGCCTGGCTACTGGCCAATCATCATTTTATTTATCAATCAATCAGAGCAACACATATTCAGAGCATACAGAACAATATCTCCATCAGAGGGCTTTGCCAATTTCCTGTGGGTCTGGTGCTTGTTAGTAATACCCATTCACTCAGAGCTTCATCTACTCCTTAGATATTCACTCAAAGGTTCTTCTTCTCCCTACACCACATTGTTAGACTTTGAAGTAACAGCTAAGAACCTGGCTTTTGTATCTGAAAGAACCACACTGGTAGCAAATGACAGCTAAAGGCAGACAATGGTCTGCCTTCTGTGTGGTGACTTTTCTCTTTATTTTCTTTCCAATAGGATAGGATCAGCATTAAATGATTCANGATTGCTCTCCAGAATCAGGCTCTCACATTTACTTCTGGAAAGATTTAATTCAAATCTAGTTTGTAGAGGGAGTCATAGANCACCATACACTAAGGGAAAATTCTTAGATGACTGAAGTTAGCCTCTCTTCATCTTCAGTTGTGCCTACAGGTCTGATGAATGAACAAAAATAGGATCAAAACTAGTCATCACTGCTTCCTATTGCATCTGTGTCCTTTCCCCTAAACCTTTAGTAAGATTTCTGCTCAATTCTTCACAAACATTATAATCATTTAATGACTTTTAAAACAGGAAGAAAATGCTAATTTATACTAAATTTACCTTGTCTTTACCTATTTACCTAATTTACCTATCACCAGAATAAGAATAACTAAGACATGTTCGAAATGTGGAGGAGGATCATAATCACTAATTTATCAACTACTACACTGTCAATGTCCTGCATCAGACCACGGGAATAGCGTCAAAGCCCAGCCAAGTGTACCAACTAAACCCCATTTTGTTCTTCATTTGTCATTTTAGCCTTTCCAGCTTCTTTAGTTCTAGAAAACAGCTGCCTTGCATGCAACCATCACCCTTGGATATCCAGACCTGAGATAATGATCCAGCATTCTGACTTTGACCAAACTGATCAAATATGCTCATGCCCCACTACCTATACTATTGTCAGTATCTCCTAGAGTTTTTACCTAGGAGAAATCTAGACAGAACTATCTTCTCTATGAGGTTACACTAAAAATAAACTTCATTTCAGCTCCCTAACACTTGTCACTGGTTATACACTGTCTGTTGGAAATCCCTCCCACCNCCTGATTCTGACCTTCCAGTTAGAACTCCAGAAACATTGATATAGAACTAGTAGGAAATATATTATAGCCNTTTAAAAATTAANCTTTACAATTTTTTAAAATTAGATCCAATCCTCCAGTTGCTAATTATATGTGTTAGTGAATTATACAAACTACCTTGCATGTGTATATACTTTAAATACCACNTCAACTGGCTATTGAAAAAAATTAACTGAAGCACCTCATTTAAAATGATTCATNGAGAAGTGATACAGGAAAACAATTCAGTAAATGTGGCAAGGTATTTTGCNTTGAAAAGCTGGAATTTTTAAAAAATGCCATTTTAATTACTCTAATCTGTAAGAAAAGGTTTTCTGTGTCCCTCCCCGGCTCCNGCGNCTGCTCAGACTCAAGTAAACACACAGAGGCTTATATCATTTGNAAACTTATGGCCTAATGGCTCAGGCTTCCCATTAGCTAGCTCTTATATCTTAAATTAACCCATTTCTATAAATCTGTACTTTGCCATGTGGCTCATGGCTTACCGGTACCTTACATCTTGTNTATCCTGACAGTGGCTAGCAGCGTCTGCCCTGCTCTGCTTTCTTTTTTCTCTTTTTCTAGTTAGAATGCCCTGCCTAACCTTATTCTGCCTCACCATTGGCCACACAGNTTTATTTATCAACCAATCAGAACAACATATTTTCACAGCATACAGAATATCACCCATCATTTCCCCTTTTCTTTCTATTTAAAAGGAAGATTTTAACTTTAACATACTAAAATTACATAAAACAAAACAGTTATCTAGCAAGAATTATAGTTATAATATCTATTTGTATTTGGCAAAATTAAAGAAAATATTTTATCTAATATTTTTGTCTAAAGTTTTATATTTAATATATTTTTACTATAACTAAGGGAAACTACAATTATAACTATCTAGTTTTTAACTACATCAAAGACCTCAGAAGGATATAATACTACCTAATTAAACAGGAAGAGCATTGTAAGCAAGTTTCAAAAATCTAGAATGACAGAGATAGCTGTCTGACTGGACAGTCACCCAAAGTTTCTCTGTATCGCTGGGGCATCCATCTTTAGCCTATAGGCCCAGAGTTTTTTAGTCATTTTTTTGTGTGTGTGTCCTGTAGAATGTCTGGCAGTTTACTCTGCAAAGCAGGAACCTGAAGGACCATCTTGTCTTGTAAAGTTCAGTGGTCACCTTTTTATGGGTCCTGCATATTCAGTTGATATAAAATTTTTTTAAGCAGTCCAGGCAAGAACAGTTTCTTGTCCAAGCGGCTATTTTTGCCAAGAAGATAAACTCCATATNGAGTGTCTTCGATGCCCATCTTTTTCTTTGAAGTAAATCGGTGCTGCCAGGAGCAGACATGTCTCACTGTCCAGAAAGTTGTTGTTGTTGTTGTTTGTTTTTGTTTTGTTTGTTTGTCTGTTTTTTGTTTTTCGAGACAGGGTTTCTTTGTGTAGCTTTGGCGGCACCTTTCCTGGAACCCACTCGGTAGCCCAGGCTGGCCTCGAACTCACCAGAGATCCTCCTGCCTCTGCCTCCCGAGTCCTGGGATTAAAGATGTGCGCCACCACCGCCCGGCCAGAAAGTTTTTAAAACATTTTAAATGGCATATTTTGTAGGTCTTTGAAGTGTTTGAAGATTACTTAGTTGAAGTAGTAGTAATTAGTAATCTTCAACAATCTTAGTTGAAGATTACTAATTGAAATATACCTATGTATATCTAGAAAACTTAACTAACATGACTATAAGTTTGACTATCATAGAAGACTAATTATTAATCTGTATTTTTTAATTATCCATTNCAATTTAAATGAATTAAACNAACATAGTACCTTAAATAAGAGTAGAANCATATATATACAGTATAACAAAATTAACTTTAAATTTGTATCAATAAACTAAAGTCTATAGCAATGTAAAACATTTTAAACAAGTTGTTGTTTAAAAGTAGGTTCAACAATCCACCCTTTTATCTTATCAAATCTNTATCTTCTTTTTTCTCTTTTTCTAGTTAGAATGTCCCACCTAACCTTATTCTNNGTCACCATTGGCCACACAGCTTTATTTATCAACCAATCAGAANAACACATTTTCACAGCATACAAAATATCACCCATCACTAATCCTTGCTAAACATAACAACACTGCCTCCTNTTTGTTNGTGGTGGTGAATATTTTCTATGGTTTATTTAAGGGAACTTAAAGCACTATTTGAAAATATGTTCATTAATGACACATTAAATATTTAAAAGAATTACAGCGAAGTAACTCCACAATCTTTATTTGATTTTGTATAAAACCTCTGCGTGTGCAGGTGTGTGTATGTGTGTGTGCATGTGTGTGTGTGTGTGTGTATGTGTGTGTGTACTGTATATGGTTGAGTGCAATGTATGTGAATGGATGTGCATTTGTGGAAGTAGAGGAAAACAATGGGTATTATTCTCTATCTCTCTTCACCTCATATATTGAGATTGTTTCTCTCGCTGATCCAGAGTGCACTAACAGGCTAATCTGGCTAGGCAGGATTCCTCCTGTCTGCTCTCTAGGTGCTAGAGTTAAAGGAGTGTTATGGCATGCTGATTTTGTTTTTTAGCNTGAATGCTGAGGATTTGAACTCTTGGGCAGCAAGTGCATTGTCCACTGATGTGTATCTATCTCTCCATTCCCTTGTCATTCAAAACTTAACCTACACTGTGATCCTTTTGTTTACTTTAAAGGGAAGAATACCATTCCCTTCTACTTCTCAACTAGTTAGTGCACAACTACCTGAAGCCAGGAAAAATAAATCTTTGATATGATTACATGGTAATTAAACAAAAGAGCCAGATATTTTGAAAATTCTTACTACTTTCAGATTGTCTACATATTATTTGAAATACAGGATGAAAGATATTAACCTGTTACAATGCAAGCTAAGATGTNCAATATTGTACATACATCAAAAAAGANTCTAGTTCCATATACTATATTTACCAATGGAAGATATATGCATATATGTATACAAATATGTATATATAATGTATACTTACAATTAATGATNATGTAGTNCATTACGATTAAGATCAATTTTGACAGGTAAAGATGAGTGTAGATCACTAATAAAGTTCTACTACATCATATGCAAGGCTCTGAGTTTCACTATGAGCTATACACACACACATACAGACATACATGCACACATATACACATGCACACACACACAAAATGAGACACACATACACACATATGCACATGTGTATACACACNTACAAATATACACATGCGTACACACACATGCACATATAGCACAAATACACATGCATACATACAAATATACATCTACCTGTGCCATTCCAANNANTCATAGAGCTCAGCATGAATGATGGAGGTCTNTCACCCAGCATTGTCACTTCAAATAAGACAATTTTAAATGTCTTCTGACTACTGCCTAGTGTTTCTTGGATTAATGGGTGGGCAAAGACAATTTATCAGTTATTCTCTTCAGGGCACTTTTTACCTCTTGGTTTCTCAAGCTNTAAATCAGTGGGTTTAACATGGGAATCACTACCACATAAAACACAGAAGCAAATTTATCTGTATTCAGAGAATGGCTTGACTTGGGCTGNAGGTACATAAAAATGATTGTCCCATAAAATATGGTGATTGAGGTCAGGTGGGATGCACAGGTAGAAAAGGCTTTCCTTCTTCCATCAGCAGAATGAATNCTCAGGATGGCAAAGACAATGAAGACATAAGAAATGACCACAATNACCAGAGAGCANAGGGTGTTGAATCCAGCAATGATTANCAACATCAGCTCCTTGACATGAGTGTCTGAACAGGCCAGAGCAACTAAGGGCACATCATCACAGTAGAAGTGGTTCACCACATTGGAGCCACAGAAAGACATGCGGAAGGTTGCCACTGCCTGTGCAAGCCCCACACTGAATCCATAAACGTATGTGCTGGCAATCATCTGAAGACAGAGCTTCCTAGGCATGAGGACTGCATAGAGGAGAGGGTTCCAGATGGCCATGTACCTATCATAGGCCATGATTGCCAGCAAGTACATTTCACAAACAGCGAATGTGATGAAACAGCACACTTGAGCAGCACATGCATAAAAGGTTACACTTCCGACTTCTCGAAGAAAATTTATAATTGTGTTTGGGGTCACTGAGGATGTATAACAGAAATCAACAAAAGCCAAGTGGCTGAGAAAAAAGTACATGGGTGTGTGAAGCTGAGGACTAACTTGGATTAACACAATCAATCCTAGATTTCCGATGACAGTAGTTAAGTAGATGACTAGAAACACAACAAAGAGAATGACCTGAAGCTCTGGGTTATCTGTCAGCCCCACAAGGATGAACTCAGACACTGCTGAACTGTTGTCTTCAGCCATAGGCTGTACATATGTTCATGTTAAAGAGTTCTCACAGCACACCGTCCAGACTGTCTTCCTTTGGCTATATTCACGTAGAAGCCAAGAGTTTATTCTGATTCACTGATCTTATGTTTAACACATTGTGAGGAATATCTTCACATTGAGTTAGCTGAAAATTATTTTTCCAGTTTATAAATCCAAGTGTGAATCTATAGGGATATTTTTTATAGGTAGAAAGATAGTCTTTTATAGTTTTGTATGAATGTGCTATCTATATATATACATTTCATAGTAAGATAAAACTGACAGTTTTTTGAATATAATATATTATGTTGTTGTAATTATCTGAATACATTTTAGAAATTTTCATTCCTTCCTCTGGAATATTTTAATTGTAAACACCAAATTTGAAATACTGACTTTAGAAACGCTTATATGAAAGACACTCAACAGATTTTGAGTTACTGATGGTATCTGTATCATATAACCTGCACAAGTTTTTAACTTTAAAAATTATTTTTATAACTATTATTCTCAAATTTCCTTTAGCTATTTTGCAGAATTTGCAAATTAAATGGAGAATATATATATCATAAGTGTATCTGTGTATGTATATTCTATATAGGTGTGCATATGCATTCATATATATTTATATGCTGTACATTTGTCATTGCTATCATAAAATGTCTTTAAGATTATTAGAAAGACAGAAACAGAAAAAATCATATTTATCATGTGCTTCATATGCCTGAATACAAAGCAGCAACTAGAAACAGCTTTAATGAGCTTTTAAATGTAGAAGCACGTTCCTGCTCTTTAAAATGATAGAGGGCTAAGTAAATGCCTCAGTGGATTCAAATCACAGAACCTATGTAAAAACAAAACAAAACAAAAAAGCAGTACTGGTGAATGCCTGTAACCCCAGAACTAGGGAGCAGAAGTATTAATATATGGAGAGTTTTGTCTAACTAAGCTAACAAAAAAAAATGGTGATCTTGTGGCTCCAGGAGAGACACTGCCTGAAGGTAATAGGAGGACAGAGATAGACAAAGACACCTGATACCCTGGTTGGCTTCTGAATGCATGGTCACAGGACTGTTCAATCATCTTCATATGCATGCAACACACACACACACACACACACACACACACACACACACACACACACATGTACCACAACACACAAAGCTGAAAGTTTTCATGATTACTAGGTTATTGTAAGAAGAATCATCACATCTGGATTCTGTAATCGCAACTTAAATTGATGACAAAGATTCTCCTTCACAGAGGCTGTAATTGCATTCTAATCCCAGGGTCAGGCAAGGCAATCTATAAGTTTATCCATGGTGGGTGCAAAGAACTGTGAATACCCCATAGTTCATAACATATAAATCAACTTTAGTTCTCTATCATATTAAAAATGGTCAGCCTGAAACTTCATCTGCAGAAGTGTCCTGCAGTCTCCTCATAATTTTAACTATAGGAACTGGAACTTTTTTTTACAGTATTCTACAATATCCTTGCTAATTTCTGAACTCTAATCATTATCTCTCTCAATTCTTCTATTTTTAGTATTTTCCCTATTATATATATTCTGTGAGTCTTGTCTATTTTTGGCTATGATATTAAGAATCTCCTGTATATTTTCAACACTAGGATTGAAGTTTAGATTTTTCTTTAAAATTGCTTCCTTTCAGACTAGTTCTTTGCTTATTTTCAAACTCTCTGCATATATCAGATTTTGCAGTAGGCTACCTAATGTGTTATTGAGACCTGAAGAATTATTCCACACATATTATTTTATAGTGTATAGATGGTTTATACCTAATTCTTGTTTGCCTTTTCACTTACCTCTTTCTAGGTCATTTATTCTTCACAGTCTATCATCTGTAGCCACACACAACTCTTGTTTAAAACAAGGGTATTGACATCTTCATCTGAGCAACCTCATCACTATTCTATCTGAACTTCACATCTCCACCGTCTCCATCTTGAAATTTTTATCTGAAAAATAATCAAATGATAAGTGTTCAAATTAAGATATTGGTTTATGTTCCCAATAGTTGGCTTTTGTCTTTTTACTTCGGCTATGATAGTGTACTTTTGTTCATTTGCTCATATTCATATGTTGAACCCCGCTAATTAATTTTTGCTTAGTTAGTTGCCTCCTTTATTCAATGTTTACCCTACATAGCTTAGGTACATGATTAATTACGCAAGTCCCCTTTCCAGTATCTAAAACTGTCTTCATTTCTTCAAGATTTTCAACTTCAGATATTTGTCAGATATTTGAACTGTGGTGGAGGCCATGGCACAAGGGACAGTTTGAGTCCTGAGGTAGAGGATGCTGCTTGACAAAGTTCCAGAGAAACTTTGCTGAGAGATTCAGGTGCAGGTGTACTGTTTTTGTGTTGTTCTTTTGTTTTTGCTTTCACGTCTAGGAGAAGTTGTTTGTATAATGGGGAGTTCTCTGCCTATGTAGCCTCTGGGGAAATATGTTCATGATCTCAAAAGAAATCTTTGAAGACAGGGTGTCATAGCCTGAAAGGAGAGTCACAGCAGAAAGAGGCTTCTTCGTGCCCCAAGAATTGTGCTACCAACAGTGTAGATTCTGAGAAATTTCTTGCTCGGTTCTGTGTAGAAGATGCCACAAGTATATCCGTTGGCCTTTACTGGAGCCTATATAGAGGCAACAGGAATAATGAATGGAAAAAGAATGAGATACCAGAATCTTCCTTTCAGGGAGAGTATGAAAAGAACAGGCTCCTGTTATAAAAGTGAGGAACAGAAAAATGCTATTATCATATTAAATGCTTATTATGAGATATTCTGTAAAACTAGCATTTTACAAAACATCAATGATTCTACATGTAACTTGGTAAAGATAAAAATAATTGCAATCTATTTAAGATATTGTGATCCCATGAGTAGCCACCCCTGACACAGGCTGTAAAATAGAAGGTCCTATGCTTTGCAAACCCTGAGAAACTTGTAACTTTCTGATTTGACAGGTGCTGTCTGAAGTGTTGTTTCAGATAAGGTGACAGCCATTTGTCCTTTGCTTTTTCACTCTAGATATTTAATGAAGAAGTGAAAGGAGATCCTGGGCTCTGATGTTTGCCAAATGATTTATGTAGTCAACGTGCTATATAAATAAAGAATCCCTGTGATTGGAGAGAGCTGCTGAACCCTCAGATAAGCATTTGTTCCCTTCTTCCCCCCCTGGATGCCACACCTCCTCTTTGGGCCCTGAACTCCACTGAAGCTGGACTTCGGCAGAACTGTTCAGGACTTTGACATTTTATTTGAATTAGCAAGAATGCTATTTAACATTTGCCCAAAAGTGAGCTGTACTAACTTTTTACCTTCAAAATTAGTCACTGTCGGCTTCAGTTTCCCAGTAGATGGGATCATTTCTGACATGAGGAAAGACACTTCAATCTTTTCATCTTACTGTCAGACATTCCACAAACTATCCACTTCCCCCCTGGGTTATTTCCAGTTTCATGTGTGGGAAAGATGAGTGTACTTAAACAAAATTTGCAAACCTATCCTTTGTTCCTGTACTCATCCCTATGAATATTTTCCTTCTATTGTAATTATTGCAGTCCTTTGCATTAGCGTGAACTATGCACTAATCTTCCCCAGCATTCCCTGCTATGAATCCTTCTACTTTTACACTCACCAGCTGTGTTCTTTTCTTTACTCTTCTAGTCCTCGTCTTCCAGGAAAAGCCAGTGTAGCTCAAATGTATATCCCTCATATTTATGTGTATTTTGTATCCATTTTTTTTTGTTCAGTACAAAAAAAGGCAAATCTTTTTCACATTTTTTCCATTTTACTCACTCTGGCATCCCAGTTTATGGAATGGTATCACTATATTAAAGATGGATCTTTTTTCTTTTGTTTCCCCTCTTTTAAAATACTCTAACCAGCCTCAAATCTTCAAGTCAACAACAGAAATAATTCACCACACATCTCTGCTTATTGTAGCTTGACATTTGCTCTCAGAAGTTCAAGTAATAGTTCTCTCCAAGTTCACCAACACCTTCCTTCTTCTCAACTGCAGTGTGATTTCTTATTAGAAGCTTATCAGAGGCAGTAGGCCATTGCTATCACGTCTCACAGCGAAACAATGACTATTTTGGCTATTTTTCACCTACATCCCTGAATTTTCATTTCTTTCTCTTCATCTTTATCTGTGTTTAGTGGCACAGATTCTTTTATTTATGCTTAAATTATCACCCTTATCTTCATATACCAACTCACATTACACAAGTACATTCTTTTAGAGATTGTCATCTACCAGTAGGGGACACCCATTACTTTTTTTTTGTGAAGCAAAAGTATAGATTTCTATGCTAAATGCCTGCTCCAACTCCAGGCACACATATCCAATTGGCTGCACATACTTTTCAATTTTCATATTCCACAGGTACATCAATTTAACATATATAAATCAAAGACAAGCAATTTATTAAAAATAGCTCTGCCCCAATACACTGGAACACACACACAAATAATTCTGCTAAGGTTGGTGTGCAACTCTGAAATATATGTAACTTCTGCCTAGGAAATGTAATAGTTGAATGTGACTCATTATTTAACATGTAACAAGCAACCAATAGAAACACTACATAAATTGTTGGATTTCTTTAACCAATGAGTGAAATGTTTGTCCCTCTAAACCCCTTTTGCCTATTTAGCTATATTTGGATGTTTTTCTTTATAACTAATACTTTTGAAAAAACCCCAATAAGTGAGCTGATGTACCTTGAGGCAAGTTGTATGTATGCCACCACTTCCTAATTTTACTGGATATTTAAATGCTTTTCATGGTTGTCTGGCACTATTCAGTGTTTTCCATGAATGATATAATTCTAAATAAATTGAGCTATAAATATAATGCTGTTCCACAAACATGAGTAATTATGCTATGGTTAATCTGTTGGGACCTAATTTTTAAAATAGGCAAAATAACATATTACTTGACAGATCAGTATACTGATCCCAGGTGTAAAAGTATATTAGAAAGCAATAACATCATTTTCTTTAACATATGAGAAATAATACACAAAATGTGTGTTTTTACTAGTTTCTTACAATTTTAGTTTTTACAGGTTTATTTTTCTTTTTGTTTTTTTAATTAAGAATTTTTTATTCATTCCACATACCAATCACAGATCCTCCCTCACCCTTCTCCCACTTCCCTCTCAGCCACCTCCCTCAGCCCACTCCCCCTTCTCCTCCTTCGAAAAGGTATAACCTCCCATAGGGAGTCAGCAAAGCCAGGCACATTCAGCTGAGGCAGGTCCAAGCCCATCCCCCTAAATCAAGGCTTGCAAGATGTCCCACCATAGGCAATGGACTCCAAAAAGCCAGTTCATGCACCAGGGATAGATCCTATTCCCACTGTCAGGGGCCCCTCAAACTGACCAAGCTACACAACTGTCTTGTCCATGCAGGAGCCCAGTCCAGTCCCATGCAGCCTCCACAGCTACTGGTCCAAAGTTCATGAGTTCCTACTACCTTGGTTTGCTTGTGTCTGTTAAGTTTCCCATTAATGGTCTTGATGCCCCTTGCTCACAGAATCCCTCTTCCCTCTCCTCAACTGGACTTCTGGAGCTCAGCCTGGTGCTTGGCCGTGGCTCTCTGCATCTGTTTCCATCAGTTACTGGATGAGGTCTCTATGATGATAGTCAGGGCATTCACCAGTCTGATCACTGGGTATACAGCCCTAAGTAGTAAGCCCTAAATACATTTACAACACCACATGGGCTCAGTAATGTAATATATATGGAACAATAGTAATAGACCAAGATGCCATGGATTTGAAGGGAATGGGAGTAGTTGGAGAATGGAGAGTGAAAGGGAGAAGATAATGAAAACATAGTACTTGTGTGTGAAATCTTCAAAAAATAATTTTTAAAAAGCTGTGACCCTTAGCAATAGCTCTTATTACACAGGAAAGTTAAGTAAATTTAGCCACTATATATTTTAAAGACTATCAAAAATGGCTGTCCATTTTATTAATGATAATACTCTGTATTTTAAAGTCAATAATCTGCTGACAAGGAAACAATTTGTAATTTAGCCATAAATTTGCCCTGGAGGCCCATGTAATTAATTATCAAGAAACAGTTTCCTTAAAATTTTGTTCAACGGGAAAAATCATTTTAAATTGACATTTTTCTACCTTTAAGTATACTGAAAAGGAAATATATGAAAACTGGATAAGATTTGACAATCTGTATCTTCAAGACTTCTAGCTAGATATGGAGTGAATGATACATAAGAATATATATAGGCAAAACACAACTGGTAACTTACTACTTTTACCTAAAAAGCAGGAAATTTAATGTTACTGAATGTGAATATTTCAACCTTGAATGACCATCCTAATTCTTCATCACATCATTGTTCTTATCAGAGCAGAGAAAAACCCTAAAATGTCCTTAATTGTTTATTATGACAACTCCTTGTTGTGGAACAATCTTTTTGTACAATGTGAAGATGTGTCACTCCGAATGGTTAACAAAAAGCTGAACTGCCAATATATAGGCAGGATTTCCAGGCAGAGAGGATGATGGGAAGAAGAAAAGGAGATGCCAGGATATACAGAGCAAACAGAATACAAAATACTGAGATGAGATAATAAAGCCACAAGGCAAAAAGTAAATTAATAGAAATGGTTAATTTATGTAATAATTAGTTAGAGTTAATTAGAAACAAACATTAGTTAAGGCCTAGCTTTCATAATTAATATGTCTCCCTATCATTGTTTATGTTATGTATATTATTATTTAAGAAAAATCCATCTACAACTCCTTGTATTTTTCCCTTTTATTTCTAGTTAATATGTGCCTGTCATAAATACATTTTCCAGGATAACTGAAATAAATTCAGTCCAATTGGAAAGATACATTTATAAAAATGGATTCTGAGAACTGTTTAGTATTTATTTTAGAAATATTAAAAAAATAGTTTTCATCTGTCAAATCAGTTCAGTGCAAAAAATCATTTGCTTTAGAGAATAAATATTTTAGATTTCATGCATATTGTATTTTCATTATGTTAATGTATAACCTTGCATGATTTTTATAATTCTCTCATGTATCCTTAAATTTTTGTTAGATATTCTGATCATACCATATATTTTATTTAATAGTTGTATTGACTTTAAATTACATACCTTATAAAGCAGAACCATTAGTATTTATACAATTATAGCCTACATAGATTTTTTTTCCCCAAGCCTTCTTTTTAAAAATTACTTTGATTTGCATGTTTGTTAGATAAGGACAGAAGGTTAGTATTTTATGATATAAATAATTATGTAAGTTGAGGACCACTAAAGGTACTTTTCCCTAACTTGTAATTGTTGTTGAGGAGTTTATTTCTAAGAGTGGGTAAAGGACCATTTACAATATTTTAAACTAAGACAGGAACTTAATAGCAATGAATATTCAGTGATGTCAAAGGAGGGGAATGAAATATGATTAGACACTGTAGGATCAGATATGATTCTGACTTGTGGACATATGAACCATTCTCATAAACATTTGATGTTATTATAATTAATAGCAAAGAGAAAAAATCCTCTGCCTTTTATGTGGTGAATTTTCTTTGTGTTCTTTCCACAAAGCAAAGGTTTTCAATATAAGGAGGTAAATTATTTGTGTCAGAATAAGGCTAACGACCTTCTTCTGAATTTTTTTAAAAGTAATTCTTTGAGAAGTTCATACATCTTGTGGTCCTATTTATCATCCTTCTA
The DNA here is from genome assembly GCA_001675575.1 of Neotoma lepida. Lineage (NCBI taxonomy): Eukaryota > Metazoa > Chordata > Mammalia > Rodentia > Cricetidae > Neotoma > Neotoma lepida. Next base: position 41,296 of record LZPO01066546.1, read on the forward strand.
CCAACTCCTTCTACAGTCACTGTCATCTTCCCACCCTCCCTATTTCAAGTTCTCTTCCTCCTCCTCTTCCTCCTCCTCCTCC